>BRDA01023576.1:6052-21810 GCA_036984385.1 Crenuchus spilurus
ACAGACCTGGTAGCACCAATGTGAAGAGTAATTTAGACGAGGTTATTTCCGACTTGTTTATGTTTACAATACTTTACGTATATAAAAGAATTCCTACGAGTAAAGATATTTTCCGAGAAATTGCAGGTGAAACATAATAATGTCAGACTGGTATAGTCTGACAGATGACTTGTTCCAGAAGTCTTCCTTCGACTGTGATCTTCAGTACATCTTCAGTGTTCGTCATCACGTTTGTTTTAGCTGCATTGATCTGCATGTTATAACACTAATTTATAGTAATGACACATTATAGCCATTTCTGTCAAAAAGTCCAAAGAAACCGTGCTTTTGAAAGTGCTGTGCCGGAGCATCATATCATGTCAGGGAAAACCAAGATTTCCACATTTTTGACATGTTATTGGAGGCCAGAAAGCTACTAATCAGTCAGACACTTGCAACATAAGATACTGAACCTGTAGACAGTCTGATATGGTCAGACTGTAATAATACAAAGTGGACGTTAAAGAGCCTTTTATAGAAATGAGCATCCTTAAGAAAATATATGCATTTCATAACATTTGTATTTGTTCAGCCTTTATTGGAGCAGATTTAATGAGAAGTGTAACCACGATGGTCCAGACAAGGTCGGCATTGACAAGGCTCTGACTGAAGTGACCGCCAGTGGGCTGTAGCTGCTTACTCTGGAGCAGCCTTCAGAGATTAAAATAATATCACTGTATAAAGCCTGGGTTTGTTCTCTCTCTCTCTCTCTCTCTCTCGCTCTCGCTCTCTCTCCTTCAACTTACTCTGATTTTCTCTGCTGAGTGGCCAACCCTTTTTGGGAGGACATATTCAAGTCAAACACAAAAGATGTTTTGGCACCAAAGATACCAAGCAACCAAGTGTTTCAGGTGATATTTTGTCAATCCTTCCTGCAAACAGTATTATGATGTGCAACATTATGAGGTTGCTTTTGCATATTTCATTTCAAAATTCTCCACACAATCTACATTAGGTCATGTCAGGACTGCAGGCAGGCCAGTCCAGTACTCATACCCTCTTCTTCCTCAGCCATTCCTTTGTAACATGCGCAGTATGTGGTTTTGCATTGTCTTTTTGAAAAACGAATGGACATCTGGCTTGAAGGCAGGATATGTTGCTCTACAATCTCAATGTACTTTTCAGAAGATCACAGGTGTTCAGCTTATGCTTGCACCCTTGCTTGATATGCAGTGAAATTCTTAAAGATTCCTTTAATCATTTAATGCAATTTTGCACTGCAGAGGAACAAATATGCAAATCCCTTCTAACTTTCTCATAAGAAATTATCAATACACTGTCTAATGTCTGAGACTTTGATTTTTAGTAGTTTTGAGAATAATTTTGACTATTTTAAACATTCATTCATGGCAGAGGGGTATGTGCAGGGCGTTGTAATGCAAAACAGTTCCCAAAGATACAATTATTTCAGATTTTTCACAATTTTATCATCATCAGCATTACATATAACACTCAGAACACACATGTAGATTCACTGATGGTAGTAAATAAAATTTATACATTTGTGGTGAGCTTAGAGGTTATTCTTGGCAGACATTTTTAAGTCATTTTATTATGTTATTGCTGATATGATGAGATAAGCTTATACATATTCCGATTGAGAAATGTTAGATATTTGGACTGGATTAGAGATGGCATGACTTGGTATGAGGCTGAAATCTTTGGTGTGGTCCTTTATTGAAGTTAGATGCTTTTTGGTGATCACTGGCTCAGTGACGCAGAGCGTTTTCAGTGTGTGAATGCAGCCTTCTTTAGAGCTGCAGATGTTTCAGAGTTTACCCTGAGCACAGAGACTCCTCTCACGTACCCACAGTGAGGGGGTGGTGGGGGGCTTCAATAAAATAAACATAAATCTGGCTGAGATACTGAATCACCCACTCTGACCTGCTGGGGCTCAATCACTGGACAAGCATGAAACGGACGGAAGGGTGTGCTGGAAAGGCCTCTCCAAACGAACGAGTGTGTGAATATGCTCATGTAAGCACATGCTAGTGTGTGGTTACCTGTGTGTGGTCAGCAGTTCCTGACTTTATCAGGCTGGTTAAACGGGCTGAAATGTCTCTCATTGAACTCTTTGATGGGAGCTGAACTGACACCTGATGTGTCACCAAAACCTATTTGAACCCACTCAAACTTCATTCAGGTCTTAAAGGAGACTAGTGGATGTGGTTTAGGACACAGTATGACTTAGTGTGGGCTTATAACAAAAACTGAATGCTGTGTCACCATCTCTGAGCAGGAAGTGCAGATCTACAATCAGTTTAGTGACAACAAGCATCATAAATATGCAGGAATCTGATTCAAGACCACGGCCTACCAGTCCAGCTGCTGTCTGAAGTTTAGTCCTTGTCAAAGTCTCTCAGGTCTTCCCGTCTGACCATTTCTCCATCCAAGTATGAGAACACAGGGTTCTCTTACCATCTGAGATATCCAAGACCATCACACGAACCACTGTCAGGAGTTATTCACTTTTTTTTTGTGATATGGCCACCACCTCTTTTCAAACTACCGCTGATACACCGTCACTGAGGAGCAACGTACTCGGAGGAAAGCGCAGGATTCCCAGCTCTGAACGGACCAATCAGTAGACACCTGAGCCAGCAGACATTCCAATGTGAAAGTGATAGGGAGTGAGAGCGCCATCTAGCCACCCAGAGAGAACACTGCCAATTTTTGCTCTCTTGGGCCCCGGCTGTTGATGGTGAGTTATTTACTTTTACTAATAACTGCTGAGACATTAAAAAACTGAAATAATAGAACTTACTGATAATAAACATCTTCAGGTCATTTTTAAAGGCTTGCCAATTCATGTGAATTAATAAAGAGGGAACAGACATTTTGATTAGACATACACTTTAATAGCAAATTATTTAAACACATAACAAAGCTCTAAATACAGACATTCTTGAATGAGAACATAAATAGTCCTCAGAAAGCTCCTGCAGAAAGGAGCAAATGTAAACTACATAAGCTAGCTCAGTGCTACAGTCTGAGATTACTGGGAGCAGCCATTAATTTGGTATTCTTTGAGAAACGTTTTAAATTGTTTACACCACTCTTTCTTGTTTGATGCTTTGCATATACTAGAATCATTCACCAGCTCCACCCATGTGTCTGACTCCAAAAGGTACTGGGTTCTGTAAAAAAGAGACAGAGAGATCAAATCAAATGAATATATCAAACTGAAATCATTGGAGGGGAAACACTAAAATAATTTGGATGCATAAATATGAGCTTCTAACACTTTTATAACTGAGGATGTGGCTGTTTCAGAATTAACCAATCACATTCAAACTCATGTTAAATAATACTCCATACACATCTGCTATTAATCAAAGTTAAACCCAAAAGAGTTCAGCTGTTCTAGTAGGATTTTCCTGATATTTTCTTAGTTCCATATTACAGCAAAAGCCTTGGTCCAAAAAGGAGCTTACAAAGCATGAAAGGGATATCCTTGTTGAAAGACCTCTGTCAGGAGATGGTACAAAACATTTCCAAGACATTAGACATGTCATGGAACACAGAAACGACTGTCATTAAAAAGTGAATAAAATATGGCAAAACAGAGAAGTTACCAAGAACCTGATGACCATCCAATACTGATGAAAAGAAAACGGGCCCAGAAGCCTGCCAAGAGGACTATAGCAACATTAAACAAGCTGCAGGAATTTATGGTTGTGTAGTACACATGACAGCAATCTCCCATATTCTTCATGTCTGGGCTGTAGGGTAGGGTGCATGACAGAAGCCTTTTCTTAGCCCTCTCGAGTCGGCATTTAAGGGGGGAACAAAACCGAAATTCTGCAAAAACACTTCTATAACTCTGCGAGATTTTATCCAAGAAACAAAACTAAACATACCCCGGAAACATTAAAGGGTCTACTTTTCAAATATATAGCTTAAATTGAAATATATTTTTAGATACTTGTGAGAGGAGATTAAATAAGCACACGTTTGTCAGCCCCGGTCACACTGGGTTTTTGCATTTTGCATCATTTCGTGAAGTGAGCGTGGCTACTAGTAGGGCTAAAATCACCAGTGTTAACTGTCCTAAATTTTGGTTCAGCAGTTTCACATCTGAAGAGCGCTAGTATCAAAATTGCTTAAAATAGAATAAACGATAATTACCATCTAATCTCACCTCCTGATTTATAGGGTACCACAGTGAATCTCACTTGTTATATTTTGTAATTCACATAAAAAAAGTTGCATAAAATCTCCTTGTCTAAAATCTAAAACTGTAACAATCAGTGTTTCCTCCATGTTAACTCAGACAGAGCACAAACAGTTCAGAGCATGTCAGAGGTCACACATCCAGAGCAGCAATGCTATTGGTCAGGGACACAAATCCGCATGTCAAAATTCAACAAAGTTGAATTTGACGCAAAAGTTTGCAGACAAAATTTATTTGCCTGGAAGGGATCTCTGCAAAATTCCCCTTCATGGTGAATTTCATTTAAATTAATGGAATATTTGTTTGTGAAAATTTGCAGACAAAAACGCAATGTAACCAGTCCTTTACAATGAAAAACCCAGCTACCTTTTGCAAGAGCATACATAAAGTTTGCCAGAAGCATGTGGTGTAAACTGATGAGGCCAAGGTTGAACGTTTTGGGCTAAATTCCAAAAGATATGTTTGTTGCAAAAACGACATTGTGCATCACCAAAATCACATCATGGCTATGGTGGAGGCAGCATTATGCATTTGGGCTGTTTTTCTGCATATGGAACTGGGGCTTTAGTCAAAGTGTGGGGAATTATGAACAGTTCCCTGAGTGGCTCAGCAGACTAAGGCTGATCTGAGGATTGTGAGTTTGAATCCCAGGTCATGCTGTTTGTCATTGGCAGCCAGGGATAAGAGAGAGCAAAATTGGTTGTGCTCTCTCCAGGCAGGTAAGATGGCACTCTCTCCCCAGCACTACTAAGTAATGTCGGCTGGCTCAGGCATCTGCCAGGTGTAACATGTTGACTGCCTGGCAACAATGTATTGGCAGCAGGTCAAAAAGAGGCGGAGCTTGACTTCACATGCATCAGCCTGTGTTAGTCTACAGCCTCCTAGAGTCAGAGATATTACAAGTGATAGAGTGGGTCAATCACAAATAAAAAAATAAATAAAAAGAAAGAATCTGTGTGGTGAACTGAAGAGGGCTGCGTACAGGAGCTTAGCTCCAATCTGACAAATCTGGAGCTCTTTTGCAAGGAAAGGTGGGCAAAGTTGGGCAAGTCAAGATGTGTTACTGAGAGACTCTTACACAAACAGACTGAATGCTGTCATGACTTCAAAACAAAGAATTAATTTAAGATTTTGCATATTTATGCGACCATGTTACTGTAAGGTTTATTTTTATTAAGATTTCAGATTATTTTTTAAATGAATTGCAAAGATTATAGTTCACATTAAAGGTGGAAAAGGTCTGATGTTTTAAATTGTGGAAACCTGCCATTTTAACACGTGTATATTTTCTATTACCACTGTACAAAATAATGAAAGAAAAACACTTTTTTAAATCAATTCTGTAAGTTAATTAAAATAAAATAAAAGTTTTTCTGCTCCAGTACTTCCAGCCTCACTGTGGCTAAATATTTTGGAAAGTGATTCCCAATCCCCCACAGAATCAGAATGAAATATGAATAACACTTACGGTCCATTGAAGTTAGTGATGGAGCCGTCACTGCCCATGATCAGGTAAGTCTGACCCTTCGTCAGCTTAGACTTGCAGTTTTTTCTTTTGGCAAACACCTGAACATCACCCACAGCCACAGCAGCTTTTCCACCTACAGGTTTTAACCATGAAGTTAAACCTACAGACCTGACTGATGAAGCTGGATTTATTCACTTGTTTCTGTAATTTCCTCATTTTAAGAAACATGATTTGTGATTTTAATCCAGTAAGAATCTGTAGTGCATGCAGAGATATGTGTGAGGCCATTTTAATCTAGTATGAATCTGCACTATATGTAGTTTTTACAGTCTAACAGCAATAATAACTGGAATGATTTTAATTCAGTATGAATCTGCTTGTGTAATTCTTAGTCTGACAATATCTTAGTCTTAATATTTATACCACCTTTTCTGGGAAAACTAATCAAGCTCAAATAGTGCTAAAGAATGAAAAGTATTAGTAAATACATACTGTATTTGAGGACTTCTTCCACAGTGCTGTAGTACATCTCAAAGTTACTAGCTTCAGTCACATCATTCACAGTAACCAAAAGGCCTACAACACAAGCCACAAACAAAGCAGATATAACAGTATTTAAATGCTTACATTGTATAAATTCATACAGTTTAGCTCATGAGGCAATGGGATTATTCTTAAAATTCTTTTGTTAGCATTTTCCAAAATCACAAAAAGGCTCTAGAAGCATTTATTTTGTATGTAAGCCCTTTTCCACCAAGACAAAAGACTTAATGTGTCATAATGAGATATTATTCTAGTGAAGTTACACATCTGTTTTGTTGTTAAATAGTTGTTATTTCTCTACAATCTGATGTGCCTAAAATAATCTTAATTATTATTTGCATAATCAAAAATGAATTATTTGCTATTAATTTCTTGCTAAAATTGGTGGAACGGTTTCTGAATCTGGCACAGTTGTTCTTATGTGAAATGCCTCTAACTCTGAAAAGTCACATACAGTTGTAATGAGAAACTTTTTTTATCTGGAGCAAACAAGCTTCCATTAAAGACAACAAATGTAGATTTTTGATTTGAGTGTATATTAGAATAGATCTGAAATGAAGTACAGACCATAATCCATAACAGGATGGTAGCAGGCATATGAGAAGCGATCGTCTTTTGTGATCTTTAACTCAAATGTTTTCTTTTCAGTGAAACAGCCCCCTGCAGACACAGATCACCAGAAATGATGACAGAATGTTTTCTACAAAACAAATGTTATTACTGATTTATATATATATATATATATATATACAGTAAGGCAAATGTAAAATAAAGTCCTTTTAACTTCTGGATGGGTGGAGCTAAATTGCTGTTTGCTGAATGGGTGGAGCTAAACTGCTGTAGGCTGAATGGGTGGGGCTAAACTGCTGTAGGCTGAAAGGGTGTGGCTAAACTGCTGTAGGCTGAAAGGGTGTCGCTAAACTGCTATAGGCTGAATGGGTGGGGCTAAACTGCAGTATGCTAAATGGGTGTGGATAAACTTCTGTAGGTTGAATGGGTGGAGCTAAACTGCTGTAGGCTGAATGGGTGGGGCTAAACTGCAGTATGCTGAATGGGTGTGGCTAAACTTCTGTAGGCTGAATGGGTGGAGCTAAACTGCTCTAGGCTGTATGGGTGGGGCTAAACTGCTATAGGCTGAATGGGTGGAGCAAAACTACTGTAGACTGTATGGGTGGGGCTAAACTGCTATAGGCTATAAGGGTGGAGATAAACTGCAGTATGCTGAATATGTAGAGCTAAACTGCTGTAGGCTGAATGGGTGGAGCAAAACTACTGTAGACTGTATGGGTGGGGCTAAACTGCAATAGGCTGAATGGGTGGAGATAAACTGCAGTATGCTGAATATGTAGAGCTAAACTGCTGTATGCTGAATGGGTGGGGCTAAACTTCTGTAGGCTGAATGGATGGGGCTAAACTGCAGTATGCTGAATGGGTGGAGCTAAACTACTGTAGGCTGTATGGGTGGGGCTAAACTGCTGTAGGCTGAATGGCTGGAGCTAAACTACTGTAGATTGTATGGATAGGGCTAAACTGCTATAGGCTGAATGGGTGGAGCAAAACTACTTTTGGCTGAATGGGTGGGGCTAAGCTGCAGTATGCTGAATGGGTGGGGCTAAACTACTATAGGCTGTATGGGTGGGGCTAAACTGCTGTAGCATGTATGGGTGAGGCTAAACTGCTGTATGCTGATTGGGTGGGGCTAAACTGTTAAGTTTAAAGCAGTAACAGTGAATAAAATGAAAGCTAGATGGCGTACTTTCAGCACACTGGCACACCTCTCCAGAGCAGAGTACAGACACCAGCTTACTTCTTCGGGGGGCACCATAGAACACAGAACATCTTCTATCTGTGAGTTGTAAAGAGAACAGGCATATAGACCAGCACAGGGTACAAGTCAGAATAAAAGGTGCAGCGCAGGTCCATTTTAGTCTAATCAGTGTAATGTAAATGTCTCCTTAAAGGTCCAACCTGGTCCGTTCACTTCAGTTATATAACTTAACTTGATTACAGTGCAACAATACTGCCTGAGCTAGCACGCAGCTAAACTGAAACAAACTAAGAATGCACATCTGACAGTGGAACTGAATGTACCAAGACCCCAAAATTACTAACTTTTTGTCATTTACACTGAAAAGCCACAAATCAGATTTGTGATGGCTTACATTGAACTCCATTAGTTTCTGGATGCTCTGTAATCATCAGTCATTAATTTTAATTAAGCAGACGTAACTTTTCAGAGAAGATCCACGTCTTTGACTGAGCTCATTTGATACAGATTTGTTAGGCTTGTATAGAGGAACACAGAAGAAAAGTAATGAGGAATGAGAGTAACAACTCCACCAGAAGGTCACAGAACATTTAAAAATGTTTTACTGTTCAAAAGTTGCTCTTTTATGGCTCAGGACACTTAATCAAGATTCTCCCAAAATTCCTTAGGATAAATTTTACTGACACAAACAAGAGGTTTCTGTTCCAGGTCAACTTTATAATAATCACAGCATCAAAACTGAGAAGACTCTTTTGTAAACATGAGTGAAATTATTAGAGTGCAATGTGAGACTGATGAGAAAGTCAAGAGGAGACATAAGATTACTGGATTGGAGAAGCATCCAAGCAGCAAATCTGAGACTAAGGGTGCTTTCACACCTACATTGTTTGGTTTGGACTTTCAGACTTTTCAGTCTGGTCCAAACCAAAATAGCAGGTTTGAAAGGGGTCACATACCGTGGTCCGGACCAAAGGAGCAAAATTTGTTCCGACCAAAAGAGGTGGTCTCAGTCCGAATCTACTGAACCATTGTCCGGTTCATGTGCAGTGTGAACACACTTGTCTAGCAAGTTTGGACTTTCAGACCAAATATAGGAAGTTAATAACATTCAACAACAACAGAATAAGAAAAATAAGCAGAACAGCAGCAGAAATGAGCTGTAGTAGCACATGGAGCGAGCAGGAAACGACATGTTTAATATAATTTTGCTAATTTTTTGTGAAAAGTCAGCTTTAAAAACTCACAAAAATGCTGAAATGTAGCTTATTTTCTCAGAGGAAGAGAGAGCATCCAAAACAAAACTAAAGAAACTGGCAGCAGTATATAAATGTGCACTGCTCAAAAAAATAAAGGGAACACTAAATAACATCCTAGATCTCAATGAATAAAATATTCCAGTTGAAAATCTTTATTACATAGTGGAATGTGTTAAAAACAAAATAACAAAAATGATCAATGTAAATCAAAATGGAGGCCCTTGGAGGTCTGGATTTGGAATCATACTCAAAATCTCATACCACCCTCATGGAGTTTGTTTCTGACAGATTGAGCAGAAACATGGATATTAGTGGCCGACTAGAGGTCAGTTAGCAGGGCTCTGCCTCTGCTCCTGCTGTTCCTCCTTGCACAAAGGAGGAGGTAGCAGTCCTGCTGCTGGGTTGTTGCCCTCCTATGGCACCCTCCATGTCTCCTGGTGTACTGGCCTGTCTCCTGGTATCTGCTCCATGCTCTGGACACTGCTGACAGACACAGCAAACCTTGCCACAGCTCGCATTGTTGTGCCATCTTGGATGAGCTGCACTACCTGAGCAACTTCTGTGGGTTGTAGACATCACCTCATGCTACCTCTATGGTGAGAGAACTGACAAAATGCAAAAGTGACCAAAACATCAGCCAGAAAGGATGAGAACAGAGAAAAGGTCTATGGTCACCAGGGGTTAAATTGGGCCGGAACTGTCCGGTACTGCGTTCTGGCACCTCAGATTAATTAGTAAATTATTCATATTCATATCAACAATCACTTAGAACGTGCAGTTTTTATATAGGCGACAGTCTATGATGTACAATCTGGCTCTTCTCCTCCCTCTTCATTGTGTTGTTTGACAATTCAAAACTAATATCTCCTCACAAAACTAATATTTTCTCCTCCTACACGCTATTGGCCTGTCTTCATCCTGTCACTTAGCCTAGAAATCTAGACCTCCCTAGCGGCAGGTTTGGGCAGTGCTAGGCAATCATTTCCAGTGCTCGTTCTCCTGAGCTGATGCCGCCGGTGTTTCACGCATTTAGAACAAAGCGAGTGGATGTTGCAGGGGCGTCGCCAGACATTTTACTATCACTTCAGAGTTTTAAGTCTACGTAGAATACACTACAACATGCACACATAGCTACTTAATATAGTAATTCATTACAATTCTATTCACTTGACACAATACCCACATGGCTAGTTAACATGATAATTTATTCACAGACAGAGAGACAGACAGACAGACAGACAGAGCTACGTGACTAAAGGTAAGCACATAACTTGCTGAATACTTATATAATATATATATTATTTTTATCTTGATCAAGTTAAACATTACTCCTGTAGATATCAGAAAGTGTTTTGCTCAGCAGGGATAAAGCAGCAAGGAGAAATGAGAGAGGTGAGCACCTGACTAGGCTACCTCAACCTGTGTCTATGTGTCAGGCTTTGGGGTTAGGTAGGGATGGGCGATTTGACACCGAGGCTCCGAAGCTTGTGTCACCTTTGCCGACACGTGCTGATTCGACACAGTGTACCGGAGCTTGTATTGAAGTCGCTACTATCACGTGACTATGACGTTTGAAGCTTCGAACGCGTCAATGAACCACCGGAAATGGGCGGGACTGGTTCAAAGCTTTGGCGCTATCCCACGTCTCACTGACTATTTAAGAAGCAGTAAAGCTTATGATGACAAATATATGACAAAATATTTCTTCTAATCATATAAAAAAAACATTAATTGAGGCTTTCAATAATGACAACAACCAAGTATTTATTGCAATGACTTTAATAATTAAAGATGGTTATCAGCAGATCAGAACAGATATTGAGTGACCAGTAAATCTAACAGGGTTCATTTGCTTCGTGGTAAAGTGCATGCTGTAATCATTTATTTCAGCCACCAGATGTCGCTGTTATCTGAGGCTTCAATGCCTCGAACCTTTTTCGGCCCAATCAGGAAGAAGCTTCAAAGCTTCAGTGAGGCTTCATCCGCCCATCACTAGGGTTAGGCCTACTGGGTAAGTACTATAGATTACAAAGGACTAAGGATACGGATGCACACGCAGATAAATAAGGAAGTGAATATTTATTAAAGAAGTGTAGTAACAAAACAAAGACTGAGATAAGGCTATAAATGAAACAAAGGTAAGGCAAACATCTAGGGACACAATAAGACATGTAGACAGCATACTTACAACATAACATCATCAATGAACCGTCACGTGGTGAGACAAATACAGAGCTTATAAAGACACAGACTGATGAACTAAACAAGACACACCTGAGACTGATCATAGACATGACAGGAAGACCAAATATGGGCATAGGGAAGTGACTGGGAATAAAAGGTGTAAAACACAACACGACCACAAGATGGAGACAAAAGACTGAACAAAGACTGGTGATTCCTGACACTATGACATTAACGCTACGTTAGCTAACTTTATTCCTTGTAGCAAAACAGCCGAATTAACATTAGCAGTACAGACAGTGACTTTAGTTAGAAATGGCTAAAGTAATAAGGATGGGAAACCCAAAGTGGTGACGGCAATATCCAGTGAGTTGGTGTTAACGGTGGTATCGTGCTGGTTGGGACTTCTGCGTCAGTGATGAATGTGAGAGAGCTTGTGTTGACTAGATAGCCCAGGAATACTGCAGTGGTTCAAACTCAAATGGTGCACCTTCATGTTTGTAAATGTGGGTACATTTGTCCTTAATCATCAAGTCGTGACCCAAATTTTAAACCATTCAAATGTATTTCGCAGAAAAAATGCACAGTAATGACTGTCTTGTCAGTCGTTTTGTCTTTATAATTGGCTAAAATACTCTTGTCTAAAAATATTTTTTGCTTGTACCAGTAGTGGTTTACAAGTCTAGAGTAAAGTTTACAAGTGGGCCAAATGCATCAGTTCATTCTGGTGATTAATCAAAGATCCAGTCAACAACATAATCTGATCTGATTGTTTAGTTTAAAGCACTATTTATGCTTTCTTAAATATAAATAAGAGCAGAAATCTTTTTTCACATACATTATCTGTGCCCCAGCTGTGCCCCAGTACAGTCTTAAGTCTAGTGATGCCCCTGTGTTGGAGTGGAATTAAAAGTTGAAGGTGAAGTAATGTCAAAAATCTAAAATGTAAACAAGCACAAATTAAAGAAACAAGACTAGATGGCTAGCTAACTGTCCATTTGCTGGTCTTACGTTAGGTTTTAATCTGCAAAGCCAGAAAGAAATGTCCATCACTTAGGCTACTTGTTTCCTAATTGGAAAAAGGGTTGGTAAGCTAATGTTATTTTCTTCATAACTTCGTTCTTTAAAGATGGATGAGTTGAGACAGCTCTGTAGCTTCTTTGATATTAGTTTCTCTGGAGTGAGACAGGGCTACAGAGATCTTAAAGATCAGCTAGAAGTTCCTGTGACTGGTGGGCTGCTGAAGCTTCAGCAAGCTGTGAAATCACTAGCAGTCAGCACTGCTGACTGTGAAAGGGGGTTCAGCAAAATGAACCAAACTATTACCCCTCTCAGAGCCCAACTAGGAATCACAAATGTGTCAGCATTCATGTTTATTTCTTTGTTTGAGCCTCCTGTTAAACAGTGGAATCCACAGAAATATGTTTAAAAAATGGGTTCTCACAAGAAGGTCAGCTGATCACACAGCCTGTCCAAAAAAAAAAATGTGACAATCAAGCCAGAGTACCAGTCAATATGGGAGCTATTTTAACTGTATGCCACTGTATGAATGTAGCACAAAATTGTTTGCTTGTTGTTATTGTTATGTTTTGTGATACAGAGGTTGTGATTTTTTGGTCATAGTTTTTGTCTGCATCAGTTTTGGGATGTTAAAAATATAAGTCAGTTTTGGACTTCCCGTTTTTTATTTTTGAATTGAGATTGTGAAAAGCAAGCTTGTGTTCCATATTGTGGTGTTCCTCGAAGTTTGCTTATTGCCATATCAGTGTAGATGGACCAAAATAAAACCACCACTGCCAAGAAAAGTAGTGTGTTACTATTCGTTACGATGTTGCGCCGACACAAAATTTGAAAGTTCCCCCACCTGCCAAATCCCACTTTAACCACTGATGGTCACCACCTGCAGAACCACTCCTGTATAGGGGTTGTCTTGCTAATTGCCTCTCATTTCTACCTGTTGTCTGTTCCATTTGAACAACAGCAGGTAAAACTGATTCACAATCAGTGTTGCTTCCTAACTGGACAGGTTGGTTTCACAGAAGTGTGGTTGACTTGGAGTTACACTGTGTTGTTTAAGTGTTCCCTTAATTTTTTTGAGCAGTGTATATAAAAGTATATAAACGCGTCAGACGCCCGTCCTTCTACAAACCAGTCAGCGTCGAGTGTAGGAAGACGCACACCACGTTAGTGATGACGACAGCACGTAGGCGTGTCATAGTAAAAGTCTTTGGTGCACTTGAAAAAATGCAGTGTGACAATAAACCTAACGGGATAAAAAATATACAAAGTACCAAACACAAAAACCTTGGTTCAGACCATGGTCCGGATTTTCAGGTGTGAAAGCACCCTTAAACTACTGCTCAGACATTTCAAATGGTACCTAAAGAGAGGAATCTCAATGTTTACCATCCAGGACTAAGTGTCGTATCAAAGTTGATGTGAATGATTATTGTGATGTTTATCTGGGCCACCTGTTTAAGAATAGAAGTGAAGTAATGAGGAATGAGATGAGAGTAACAACCCCAACAGAAGAACCTTATTGTTCTCACCTGGTTCATAGTAGTCATAGAACGTTGCCGGAGCCGGCTGAACTAAACCTATCGGCACTTTCTGTATGGCATCGAACTGAACACATTCTTCATTGTTAATCATCTGCAGAGGAAGCACATGATTATGTACATGTTGAGGACTGATTCTCTGTAGTTCTAACATACAGTACTAACATAATAGCTTTTTAGCTTTTAACAAATGCTCCATGTTTCATTTTTGAGTTTAAAATGATGTGTAAGCTCTATTCAGACTGGATTAAATGTACATGGGGTCCTGGGGTCATTCCCTCTTTCACAGGAGCTCCTCTGTGATTTTATCTACATCCAGATCCACCATATCTGTGCTTTTTCTCCTCATCCTCAGAGAAAGTTACAGGCTGTATTACCTTTGGATTTTAGATATCTCAGAGCTTATCTGGTCATTTTAGCCCTGTCTAGACACAAATCTGTGATTTTCTAGACTTTTTCCATCTTTCATTGGAAAATAAAGGTTTTACGTGGCTGATTCCAGCCATATTTAGTCTTTTTAACATGCATAACCACTAAAAACCTTCACAAATCACAAAACAAAAAATTGAAGGGTCAGTTAATAATCTACTTGCTCTGGATAGGACATTTTCAACTCCATAAACTACCTGTGGGAGCATTATTTGGTCAAATAAATTAAAACCACAGCTACATGTGTAAATTAATGCAGTTAAGTGACGCAGACACGTAATAAAAAATACAACCCTGAGAAACTCACTCATCCTGTAGTTACTTTAATACTGTCCAGATGCAGGAGTTTCAACACTCAGTAGACTTGCAAAATGTTAAAATCAGACAACCCCCTGATACACAAATTCAATCCATATAGGGCTTAAGAAAATGTTGTATTGCTCAAATGTTGCTCTTTTATGCTCATGAGTTTATCCAGATTCTCTCAATATTCCTTTGAAGACATTTAATGAGATAAAAAAAGATGTTTCTGGTCCAGATAAACATAACAATCACAGCATCAAAACTGAGAAGACTTTTAGTAAACTTGAGCGTTATTATCTGAGTACAGTGTGAGACTGTATTGAGAAAGTCAAGTGGAGACACATAAGATTACTGAAGTTTCTCTCTGGAGAAGCATCTGAGCAGCAGATCTGAGACGTAAGCTGAAGACTTTTACGTAAGCCTTCTGCTCCTCAGATATTTCAGATGATGTCTCAATGAGACAGCAATCTCAAAGAGATCTCAAACATTTCTCATCCAGGGGTAAGAGTCTTATCAGTGTTCAAGCTGTGACTGATTATTCTGATGTTTATCTGGGCACTTGTACCACATGTATCCTTTATGTCTCTCAGTGAGTTTTAGGAGATCCCTCATTAAGTCTCCTGAGCCATTAAAGAGCAAAATTTGAGCAACAAAATTTCCGTCTTTAGGAAGATTGTGATATCTAACCCATGTAATAAGCAGGTTTAAAACAGTGTGTTTTGTTTGTCTCACCTCATTGAAGTACAATAGGACTCTTCCATTAGAGATCTCATAGTGAGAGATGTATTGCTCTACATTGTTATTCAGCTGTTAAAATAAGAAATGTATAAATGTTTATATTGATTGGATGACCAACAAAAAAATGATAATCAGCAGACTGATCAGCTTTTCAACATAGAGAAAATGCAACTGTACTTCTTTATGACAGCACTAGAGATGATTATATACAGGGGTTGGACAATGAAACTGAAACAGCTGGTTTTAGACCACAATAATTGATTAGTAGGTGTAGGGCCTCCTTTTGCAGCCAATACAG
>BRDA01023580.1:0-16971 GCA_036984385.1 Crenuchus spilurus
GAGAGAGAGAGAGAGAGAGAGAGATAGAGAGAGAGAGAGAGACAGAGAGAGAGACAGAGAGAGAGACAGAGAGAGAGAAAGAGAGACAGAGACACAGAGAGAGAGAGAGACAGAGAGAGAGAGAAAGATACACAGAGAGAGAGAGAGAGAGACAGAGAGATAGAGAGAGAGAGAGAGGGAGACAGAGAGAGAGAGACAGAAAGAGAGAGAGATACACAGAGAGAGAGAGAGAGAGACAGAGAGATAGAGAGAGAGAGAGAGGGAGACAGAGACAGAGAGACAGAGAGAGAGAGAGAGAAAGAGTTTTTCTTAGATGAGCTAGACATTTAACAGCCTGGCTGACTCCGTGTCTGTGATTCAGCTTTTCTAACATATCACGACACACAGCTTTCTCTTTCTTTCGCCTCCCTCAGAGACTGTCTTTATTTTTCCCTCCGTCTGCTGCTATGTCTCATTTCTGTCCTCCATTCTGTCACCCTCACTTCTTTTCTCTTCCCTTTCCAAAGCTTGTTTCACTCCCTCCCTACAGTCCTCCTCTTCTTTTTCCTTTTCACAATCACTTTCTTTTTTACTATCTCTCTCCCACTCTCCACCCACTCACTACACACTCCACTCAGAAGCAGGTACTACAGGGACACACACTCACACTCACACACAGAAATAGACTCACATAGTTACGACTAGGATGGCATTGTGAAACATTTGATACTGACAGCCAGCTTACAGTGGACGTCATTAACACATTATCTCACCTGCTGCTGCAGTGGTACATATGAGGGGTGTAACATTATGCCATTTGGATATAAAGCAGAAGTGGGTGTGGCCTATCTGTTATGTTTAAGGTAATGTGTCTCAGGTTTTTTAAGCTGAATTGTCCATGCACATATATCCATATTATCTTTTTACTAATGTGAATAATATTTTGGCTAAACACACCTCCTCTCTGTGTGCACCATGCTATTCACACACATACACACTAGGGGTATTCAAAAACAACTTACACAATTCTAAAAAAAACACAGTATAGTATACAGTACCAGTCAAAAGTCTGGACACACCTTTTCATTCAATGTTTACATTTATTTAAATTTATTCATTTATGTATTATAAATCAACACTGACGTCATCCAGACTCTGAGTGAACACATAATGAATCATGTAGTAAACTTAAAAGTGTTAAACAAACCAAAACATGTTTTAGATTTGACTTCAAAGTAGACACACAACTGATGTCTCAAACACATTAAGAGGCAAGAAATGCAAGTCATGAACTCTTGACGAGACACAGCTGTTAACTGAAAGCCATTCCAGGTGACTACCTCATAAAACTGACTGAGAAAATGCCAAGAAAGCTGCATCTAAGCCAGAGGTGCCCACTGTGAAGACTGTCAAATATAAACATGTTCTGGTTTGTTTATTTGTTTGTTTACTAAATAATTACAGATGTGTTTACTCATAGTTTAGATGACTTTAGTATTAATCTACAATGCAGAACATTTTTAAATCATTAAACCACTGAATGTCCAGAGGGTGTCCAAACTTTTGACTTGATTTTAATTAACAGTTTACGTGCAAAAATATGTATCATAGGTTCGTTTTGTGTTGTGTTTAAACCCCCAACCACTAGATGTCAGTGTAGTAATCAGTCATTAGAACCTCCCACTCAATAACACAACATGTGGGCTTGTAGGCAGAACAGAGGCTTGTTGGTTAGCACATCTGCCTCTTAGCGCTGAGATCTTAGGTTTGATTCCCCATCTGGGTGGAGTTGCCAAGTCCTCCCCATGTCTGCCTGGCTTTCTTTCCACAGTCCAAATACATGGAGGTCAGGTGAATTGGGTACTCTAAAACGTCCTGGTGTGAGAGTGTGTCCTCAGCAATGGATTGGCACCTTGTCCTGGCTATGGATAAATAAGTGCAAAGCCCTGCCCAGTGCCCACTGTGACCCTGACCAGGATGAAGTGGTTAAGAAGATGGATGGATGGATGGATGGCCTTGCTTAAAGTATCACAATATATCGCAACATATTGAATTGCAGCCCATGTGTCGTGATACTTATTGTATCATCAGATTCTTACCAGAGCACATGTGTGTCACTCATTCACACACCACCGGTCACAGACACAAGCACCAGCAGCCCAGGAGATCACACACACACACCTATAAACACAGGCTAGTCACGTTCAGAAAAGGCACGTGCACCCCCCCCATACACACACACTCTCACTCTGCCTTTTATCCGTGGATAAGAGCCATGGAAGGAAAAGGCCACGACTGCAGAGCACATGTCTCCAAACATGGATCACACATACACAGCAACAACACTTACACTTAACACACGTGTGTGTGCGTGAGTGCACTTCACACTAATGATGAATGGTGATGTACAGTTGAGTGCAATATACGTATAGCACAGTGTGTGATGTGTGTGTGTGTTCTCATACACAAATCTTTGTGTCTGTATCTGTGTGTGGGCTGAAAGTTTTACATTACATATGAACAGGATCCAACTAGACTGGCCGCCAGTGCAGCACTTCTCTCTTTCAGTCAGGCCTTTTTCCACACACCCTCAGGAGGTCACACACGGACAGGCAAAGCATTCCTTTGTCCCGCGGCTGTTTTGCATAAGAGATTTGAAGATTGTGTGAATTCCATTCATTCTACGCATCTCTCCTCCTCCCGCTCCGTTATCTCTGGTCACACCCGTCATGTGGCTGCCATTAGACAGATGCACTGTTGACAAGAACAGCTTAAGCACGCTTAATACATTTCTAAGCACCTTAGTGAGTAATTATGAGTGCTATTTGTGGACAGTGAACTAATGAGTCATGCTAACTCTGCCTCTGTGTACATGTCACACTCAGATGATGGACCTGCATGGAAAAGCCTGAAGGTTGTAACTCTGTACTTTGAGGTAGTGAAATATGAGAAGTTGTTCATTTGTCTTTGATTATGTCACTGCACTTACCCTGTTTCTGTTTAATGAGTTTAGCCATCAAAGATTGGCTTCTGTCAAATGTTTAGACACGTCTTCTGGACATCCAGTGGTGTTTCATTATTTAAAAATGTTCTGCGTTGTAGATTAATACTAGTGGTGGACAAAGTACTCAACTCTAGTACTTAAGTAAAAGTATTGATACTCGTGGTCAAAATTCACTCAACTACAAGGAAAAGTTGCTCAGTCAAAAGTTTACTCGAGTTAAAGTACTGAAGTATTTAATATACTTACGTATTCAAAAGTGCAAATGATATTTTCTAATATCAGTAAGTTTATAAGTTTATAAGTTTATAAGCTGTATGTTTTGAGTGCTTTTACAGAACCTTGTAACTTGCTGAAACCACCTGATGATGTATTGACATGTAGAACCACTCTGCAACAAATAGTCTACACCACCTGTAAACTTCAGTAGGGATGAGCGAGTACACCACTATCTGTATCTGTATCTGTTCAACCATCTAAATGATCTGTATCCTTATCTGTACTCGGAGTGGGTGGGGCCTAAACTGGAATTGGGCATGGTTTAACCGAAAGTGGGTGGGGCTTAAATCTGTACATTATTGTAAGTCTGAAATTGATATGGATTGATCAGACGTTGCTATATGTATTGTTTATATGTCAGCCTTGTTCACTGTATTCGTCTCAAAAGCATCGTGTTCAGTACCAGCAAAGTTTTCCATCTGACTTTATATCAGCAGCCAAACTAAGAGAAAGCAGACAGAAAAAAAAAACACCGGAGTGGAGGCAGTGACCGACGCGATACAAGCCATTTTCAGCTCTGTCTTGTCAAATGCACCACGTACGTTACAAAACCACATCACCAAGTAGCTTTAAATATCATACAAACTGAAATAGAGGCAAGAGGAAGAAAACCTAAGGAGTACTGAACAGAGCAGTGAGCTAGAGTGAAGCCAAGCACAGAGAGATCAGGCACTGAGTGTGTGTGCGAGAGTAGCTGCAGAGAACTCTGGCTGCAGTGTCTGTGTGGGGAGGGGCGGGCACTCTGTGTGACTGGCCAATCACAGATCGGGAAGACAGTCAGTTACCCAATGAGGATTTTCCTTCAGCACGAGCACGGATATTGACGAGTTATACTCATATCTTGCTTGTTACTCGTCAACAATGCTTTATTTGTACCGGATACTCGTTTGCTCAACCCTTATGCTGATCCAAATGGAACGAGTAATGGCAAGCTTCCTAGAAATGTAGTGGAGTCGAAAGTACAGTGTTTGTTTTTGAAATGTAGTGGAGTGAAAGTCATAAGTTCACCAAAAAATAAATACTTAAGTAAAGTAAAAATACTCAAAAATGTACTTAAGTACAGTACTCAAGTAAATGTACTTCACTACTGTCCACCACTGATTAATACTAAAGTCATCCAAACTATGAATAAACACATATGTCATTATTTAGTAAACAAACAAGTAAACAAACCAGAACATGTTTATATTTACATTCTTCACAGTAGGCACCTCTGGCTTAGATGCAGCTTTCTTGGCATTTTCTCAGTCAGCTTTATGAGGTAGTCACCTGGAATGGCTTTCAGTTAACAGCTGTGACTCGTCAAGAATTCATGACTTGTATTTCTTGCCTCTTAATGTGTTTGAGACATCAGTTGTGTGTCTATTTTGAAGTCAAATTTAAAACATGTTTTGGTTTGTTTAACACATTTAAGTTTACTACATGATTCCTTATGTGTTCACTCAGAGTCTGGATGACTTGTGTTCATTTACAGTGTAAAAAAATAAATACACTGAATGAGAAGATGTGTCCAAACTTTTGACTGGAACTGTACAAACACAGAGAGACACATACATATACTCACTGCCCACTTTATTAGGTATACACCTTGTATCTAAACACACAGACACACACACATTAACATATGTGCCAGCTCAGAATGGAGAAGAAACTGTATCATATTTGTGTCTGGACTGCACCACTATCACACGGGCACATTACGTTATGCTTCACAGTGCTGCCTGGTCTTAACACATGTATGCTTGATGTCTTTTACATCACTGCTTCATAAAACTGGATTAAATCACAATGTTCAGTGCACAAATGTACACAGTAAATCTGCCAGTGTTAAATCAACACTGTTAGAGTTAAATTAACACTGAAGGTGTCAAAATGTAACACTCCCAGTGTTTATTTAACTCTAACAGTGTTGATTTAACACTGGCAGATTTACTGTGTAGTAGGTAGCAGTTGTTCATGTTTTTAATACATATAATATGTCACGGGTCACCTTTTAAAGTCTGTGTGTGTGTGTGTGTGTGTGTGTGTAAAGTATGTGTAGCAACAAGGTCACTGCTTTATTAATTGTAGTGACATGTGATCAAAACACAGGTCACATGGCATCACCGGAGGCTCCACCCCCTCATGACACAGCTGTTTCTAGTGTCCCTTGAGGTCTGTTATAAATTGACTTTTTATGAGGTGGTCATGTGACTGTCAGGCAAAGGTCTCTGGCTTTCCCTCCAGCAGTACTGCACTGTACCTTCTCTCTAACGCAGCTGACATTTCAGATGTCCTTTACACACACACACACATACACACACTGCCCACAGTACTGCCAGTGCTTTTGTTGGCACCACCAAAACAAGCTTATTGCAGAAAGAAAATGTGGCATGGAGAGTAAAACTGCATCCAAATTTCCAACAGCCTGACCCTGCACGTAGACCAACACAGATGAATCTACAAAGTGTCCTGATAGTGTAAAACATTTTGTACTTATTTCATTTACTTGTTCTGTTCTGCACTTCTGTCACATGACCAATTTCTCTAGTTTTGTATGGAAAGTGGTTGAGTTTAATGTCTCTGACTCTGAAATGAAAGTATAGGAGTTAAATAAGAACTCAGTGAAACAGTTTACAGACCAAAATGTGTCTAAACTTTGGACACAAAGCAGCACCTTTGTCAGATATAACACCTGAACACACTCGTGTCATTCTTTATACAACAGACATCAAACATTCTTCAGACAGTTCTTCACTAATCTGCTGCAGAACGTCACATAAATGTTGGCACTTGTAGGTTTGCTTTGCTTTTCACTTCATCCCAAATCAGCTGGATGGGGTTTAAGTCTGGAGACTGTGCTCCACTCCATGTTTTCAAGCTGACCATCTTGTGTGATTGACAGCAGGGGCAGTCCTGCTGAATGAAGGATAAAGAAAATCAGTATAAAGGAAATACATTGAGAAATATGACACACTTTAAGAAGTATATGAATTAGTGAATTGAGACAGATACACACCTGAGCTTAGGTCGCTTCAGTGTCCTGAAGACACTCACCTGATCATCATTAAGTAAGCAGGAAAACTGTTCTGTTCACTACCAGAGTGAATGAGTGCGTGTCTGCACATACTGATATTGCCAAATGAGGCTCGGTCCTGGGTCAACATGGGAGGAGCTTAAACTAAACTTGTTCAACCAATCAGGACGTGCATGAGTGTCTAGTGCTTGTTTTTTTTCCTTCTTCTTTTTAAAATAATTTTACTGCTGATTTTCTCCCTGATGTATTTTTAGTGGCCATTTAACCCACCTCTTTTATCAACTATCCCTACCACTGTCACTTGCAATGTCCCTGACTTCTTGGGAGGGAAGCCCCTTTATTTTCAAACTGCTGGCTCGGAGGAAAGCGCAAATCCCCAGTTACAGATGGATCGCCTGGCAGTTGACATTGTTTATAGTGCTAGGGAGAGTGTGCCATCTTGCCCACCTGAAGATAGAGCAATTCTGCTCTCTTGAGGCCCCAGCTATCGATGGCAAGCATCATGATCAGAACTTGCGATCATCAGATCAGTGGGAGTGCCTTAGTCCGCTGAGCCACTAGTGATTATTTCAGATGCCATGTAAATGCCAATTGTGAGATCAACAAGCAATAACACATATTCTTAATAAACCAGAGCCCTAGTGAAGTTCTGGAAAAATGGGGGTTTGCCACTAGTAGCCATGAATGTGACAGCCTCTTGTGCGCACCATGGTTACCATGGTAACCTGTTTTCTGTTTCCATGTGACGTTCTTGCATGTCTGTCTGGTCGTCTGATTAGGCTAATTGATTTCAGTAATTGTGGCTCCGTGACAAACCACGTAGCTACAGCACAGATCTGTGAAGATGACCTTTCACGTCTGAGTGCAAGGACCATTAGCTGTTAGTCATCATTACGTCATCAGTCATCACTGCACCACTTTAACCTCCACTTAACATGATTTGCTTGTAGGTTGTTTGAAGTGCTAAAAGCTAATACATTTAGTTTCTCAACTATCTCTGCACAGTTTGGGATTTCTTCTAACATACATTTTTCCAAAGAATAATAAATGCCTCATTGTTAGTTAGTGATGATTTTCAGGTGCAGGAAAAAAGGAAGCAGGAGGACAACAGCAGCCCAGCAAGCACAGTAATGCAGCCCAAGCCTGGTCCACATCTGGCCCACATACCACACTGAATGATGGCCCAGTTCAGGCTGTTGAAAGCTTTATATTTGTATTCATTGCATTTTGACTAAATAAGAAATGCTAAACTTTACATACCTGAACAGTACCATTAAACCTAATGCCAAATCTGACAAAATAGCAAAATCCTAATTTATTAAGTAAAATAAATATTAAATAATTAAACAAAAGTAATACTTTTTATGAATATGACCATTATTTTAGTTATTTCGGTTTGTTTTCCTCATGATTATGTTCAGTTTTTTCATTTTTTTATTCTAATAAATAAATAAAATGTATTATTATATTATTTTATTATTATTAGCTGGAACTGGTCCGACTTTGGGCAGAATCTCATTGTGGTATGTTTGGACTGTATCAGTGGTGCTTGCTGGGAGTCAGTTACAGCAGCTGAATGTAAACTGGATTGTAAGTTGTGATGTAAAGTCCATCATTAAGGGTCATTTCTGTTGCACGATAGACAGGGAACATCTTAACTAGTAATGCATAACTTGTTAACTTTAAGGTATGTATGTTGTATTAAAAAATAAACAGTGGTGTATGTGTCTGCACATGTCTGTATTCAGCTGCTGTTTGGAAATATTTTTTAGCATTTTTAACAAAATGTCTCAATGGCAGACATATTTGTAAAGTGGGACTGCATTCCTGAACAAGGGCGACATTCCTGTTGTTGATGCGTTTTATAAGAGGTCTTTCATCTTTTCTATGCCTGATCAAAAAAACAGAAGCATGTTTATACTATTGCAAAATTATCATGAAAAATGTCATTTGTGTACATCATTTAAATAAAAAACTTCACATAAAGTGACATATTTCAAGCTGTTTTTTGTTTAAATGCAGAATAGACAGAAATTTACTTGAAATATTCTGTTAATTTGAAAGGATTTTCATGAGTTATAAGCCATCCATAGTGGATCAACCAGAGGTGTCAAGTAACAAAGTACAAATACTTTGTTATTATACTTAAGTAGAAATTTTGGTTATTTATACTTTACTGAGTAATTATTTTCAGACGATTTTTTACTTCTACTTACTTACATTTTCATGTAATTATCGGTACTTTCTACTTATTTCATTACGTTATTTCTACGTATTTAATTTCGGTTTGTCATCATTCAAAAAACATCCTGTCCAGATAAACTGAGCCATCCAGAAAGAGTGAATGTGATTGGTTGGATGAGAAGTATAAACATATACCATTCGGATACCCCATTGGTACCTGCACGTCACGTGTCTCATCACTCTCCAGTAAGCTCAGTACCGCAACGCAGCGCTTTAAGGCAGCACTTGAAGTGTCTAACTCATGCTTGCGGATCCAGTTTCCTCCAAAAGCAACAGAAAGAGACGAAGTGTCGTCCTCAAACACGTTTATTCTGTCTTGTTTTTCAAACAAGTCTGTTTGTATTGTTTTTACCAGGATAACAAACAAAGGAATAAATAAAAAATGTTGCTTAGCATAACAGACTACAGTAAAAAAACAACTGCTACCTTAAAATACAGCCCTGATCTCCTCAGGGGAAAGTAATGGAGTACAGAGTAAGTTTGCAATCAGGGAAAGCAATCGATTGTCAGAAAAATAAAAGATTTACTCTAAATATTAAAACAGTGCTCCTAAATAACCCAGAAGAACATAAAACACAAAATAGCAATATAATTGCTATTAAATATACATTTTAGTGCAAAATGGCTCTAACATTATTAAAATTTTTTCATTTTTAAGGGGCGAATATGCAGCTGAAACACGTAACCAGTACATTCCAAAAAAATCTATATTACCATTTTAATACAACATTACAGTCATTACAGCTTTTAGAAAAAATTTATTTTGGGGGTGGGGGGTGGGGTAGTGCACTATATGCCCCTGTGGCACAGACTAAGTTTTGGCTTTTGTTTTCCTTACATTACTTTTACTTTTATACTTTAAGTAGTTTTGAAACCCGTACTTTTGTACTTTTACTTGAGTAAAAAGCTTAAATTGATACTTCAGCTTCTATAAAAGTCTTTTTAAACCCTAAATCTATACTTCTACCTGAGTAATGAATGTCAATACTTTTGACACCTTTGGGATCAACAGTGAAACAAAAAAGGCTTGAAATGTCACTTTACATGTCATGAATACAAAATATGACAGTTTACCTTTTTCAATGACATTACAAACCACAATGAATTCTGATTTTTTTAATGAGGCATTGTAAAACAAAGTGATCGGATTGTCCAGTGTTTAAGAATTCTTTTTGGAACAGCTGTGGAGTTAATCTTTTAGTATTTAATTCAAATGCATACTTGTATACCCACAAAAGTCGTGCAGTCATTTGCCCTAAATTTTAAAACTAGACTGTCTTTCTATTTTTTACAGTGTTGGGACTTGTGAGTCATATGCTCCAAACCATTTTATCCATTTAAAATCAGTAAATTTTGCACTATATACTTTATAACTACCATGTTTTCTATTGACACATAGACTTACATATAGAACACAGTCACCAGTTCCTCAAAGTATTCAGGTTAAAATGAAGTGAGAACTAAAGAGCAGAAATCATCACACCTGTGTCCAGACCACTGTTTGGTTTAGAGAAATAGAAAACAGCTGAGAGGCAGAGTGATGTCATTGTGAGTCAGAGTCTCCAGCGACAGTGCTGGCCTGTCTGGACTGGGCCGCTGCTACTGAGCTGAAGCTTCTCGTCTGAAGTGAATAACAGCTCTGTAATCGTGTCCAGTAAGGACAATAAATCTAATCAGTTTGGACACATCCAGCAATGTAACTATGCTTAAAGCAACAGACGTACTTTGTTTGAGAACTGTGCTGACATGTAACATACTTGGTGTTCAACATGTTGGATGAGTTTGATAATACCTCCAACATGGTCTCCAAAATGATGTTTTCAGGATTTTAATGTAAGTTTCAACATTTCATTCCATGTAACTTTGAATGTATTTGTCCATTAACTTACAGTGAAACTTACAAAAGGAGTGAAAACATAAAAACAACATCAAAAATGTATCCAGAAGTCTTTGTACCTGTAGCAACAACCTATTACACAAATAATTCAACATTGTCCTTCACATTAACAATGGGGCAGCCGTGGTCTAGTGGTTAAGGACCTGGTCTGGTGACCTGAAGGTCGCCAGTTCAATCCCTGGGCAGGTCACAACTGAAGTGCCCTTGAGCAAGGCACCTAACCCCCTCTGGTAAGTCGCTTTGGATAAAAGCGTCTGCTAAATGCCGCAAATGTAAACAAATATATAGAGTGCCACTGACTCTGGGTGGCTCTGATTGGTTGCAGTAATTACATCATATTGACCTTTGCCCCCAGTTTGACAACACTTAACAACAGCAGTTCTCTGTTATTGTTTATAGTTTGGAATGCAAAGGGGTTCTTTTTACCCTGAATGACGTCATTCGGACCTATTTTAGCGTCCATCAGCAGCCCAGTTGCTTGCTAACTAAAGTCAGAGTGACCTCACCCAAACTAGTGTTTCTTTTCCGCACCAAACATGGAGTCCTGTAATTGACACGACTCCAGCTGAGAGAAGTGCTTTTCTTGACACCACTGACAGTGGTCGCACCACTTGTCATGTACACACACTGTCTCTCTATCGCCCTAGTGTGCTGACCCTGTAATGAGCTACCCTCCTCCACACTACCATCTATAGAAACTATTTCTGTCCCCATGCCAGAAAACACAGCGTCCCTTGCCAGCCAATGGTTGGCTGTACCTTGCAGGCCTAGATACCTTGGCTATCATTCTTAGTGGAGTACAGCATGTTAGCACTGTACCTTGGTGTTCCCCTGGACTAATTCCCTCTGGAACATCTTATCACCCGATGACATGTGCTGGATCTGAACATATGCCTTTATTCTGGCTGTCATAAATTGTTCTCGGCACACAATGTGATGGTGAAGCACTTGAGCAGAGAGCAGTTAAACTGAACAGAGACACAACCATACACCATGTGCTTAGCAGTGAACACATAGCTAACCTTCAGGGTTGTTACAGTGTTAAGCAGGAAAACAGGAGAAAACGTTTACATTTCATTTGAATTCTGTTTGATGAGGCTTTACTGATGGTTTTCCTTTTGTTTTGATGTCAGTAAAGGAGAGCTGATAAATGTCGTTCCACATATTAAAATGGTTTAATGTACTAAACCTTTAAGGACTCCGAACAGCCGCGAATACAAAGATATCACATTTATTGTCCAACCAAACAACAGTGATTAACCACAGCAGGTCTTCATTAGCATTACCGTTAGCATTACCATTACAAATGACTTTGTTAAGGCTGCTGGAATCCATCAGAAGGGATTTTTGTTCTTGTTGGATGGCGGCCATGAAATGTGAGATCGATACTTTACCAACATACCGTTATGATTATCCTGTTACATCGTTATTATTGTTACAAAATGTCATAAAACATTAAAGTTAGTGGTGAAGTTATGCTGTCACTGAAGAATGCTGCCTGGTTTCTGCTTTTTGGTGGTTGCGTAACTTCAGCACCACTTAAGAACATCACAGCAGCAGCTTGTGCACTGATTGATCAGATGTTACTCAGCTCAAGTGCTGAATTTGTGCTAATTGTGTATGTTTCATCACTTTTTCTCAGACCTTAGGAGACCTGTGAGGTTAATATAATTGCAAGGTGCCCTTTGGGGATCAGCGAGTGCACGTTTAAAAGGCACATCACCTCAGTGCACTTTAAGAGCACTGTTAATGGCTGATTTATATAGTGAAGTATTCACTATGGAGCCTCACCCTTTGTTCTGCATTAGCACGCTAAGACACTAAATCAGTAATAATTACTTTCGCTTTTCCAAGAACAGAGTCGAGTATCTGAACTTCAAAGCATCTAAAGGTTGACTCAGCCAATAGGTTTGAACTTTGCCTTGTTGATGGCCATGCTTTGTAGTTTTACTGAACAAAATAACAACCTGAAGGCCCGACTGGACTGTTGACCATAGTAAAATTAACCAACCTAGCCAGGGTTGGTGGAGGTAAGTGGGGAGGGAGGGGCCAGCTTTTATTGTCCCCGAGCCACGTGAGGTTATGGCAACACTGCAAAAATCACTTGAAGGTCAGTTGGATCAGGTTCAGGAAGGGAACTGTGATGGACACTGGATGAAAATATGACCAGAATTTAAAAAAATGATGAAATCCAATAGTACACCTCTCCGCTATGGCATATGCTCATGCATATTCATAGAGGTTGAGTTCATGTAGTGATCATTGTGCACTTTTCCCTAGAAAGCAGTGTGGCATGTGCCAACTTCAGCACTGGCATGGCTGAAAGGTCAGCCACCACTTAAAAAGAACAGATCTGTGAGGACTCTCACAGGCTGTTACTCAACTGTCACCTCACTACCACAACAGTGGTGATTTAAGACTTAACGAGGCTTCGCATTAGCAACACATTAACAATGTATCTATTTAACTTGTGAGTCATACTGCAATTCTGTACTTTTAGTCAATAAAAGTGTGGAATATCTGCTCTTTATCGTTGCAATCTTGTGCTTTTGTAACACAATGAATTAGAGGCACGGTTCATACATTAACGCTTCTCCCAATGTGAGGTTATAGCAGATTTAAATACATGCATTTTTGGTAGAGAATTGCTCAAAATTTATTGGACAACAGCCTTTTAGAGTATCATTTAGGATTCCATTCCGGATGACATGCCTCACTGAGAATCTATGAGTGTATAGAAAGTGCTAATGAAATAAAAGTTTACTGGAAATCAGGCTTTCACAGATGTTTTGTTGGACCCACCTTGACACTCAAATTCTGTATGTGATGACTGACGAAGCTGAATATCAGTACCAACACTGTTCACAATGGTTCATAGTGGTTTAGTGACCTGGTCTTGTGATTGGAAGGTTAGTGGCTCAATACACTGACTGAAGTGTCCTTGAGCAAGGCACCTAACCCCCAACTGTTCCTCAGATGCCGTGGATAGGGGCGGCTCACTGCTTCGGGCATGTGTACTTGCTGCTCCCATTAACTCTCTGGAATCGAGTAAAAAAAAAACTTACTCCAGAAACTTTTAAAGGGTCTATTTTTCATATATACTATATATATATAATTTGTGAGAGGAGCTTAAATAAGCAGAGACACGTCTGTGAGAGCGACTCAGACAGCTGTGTATATTTTCCCGCCAAAAGATATGATCTGTAATTTTGGACATTCCATTGGTGGGTTCCAGATGCCAGAAATCTGTGCAATGTTGAAGAACAAAGGGTGCTCAGATGAGGTGATCTTGAAAAAAAGACCCCTCCTGAGTGTTCACACCTCTCTCATAAACATTCAGTGTAGTGTTAGTGGCTGAGTGAAAACAGAGTGTCGCCTCACATTAGTTAAGCTTTAGAAATAAAACCGCATACAATGTCTAAAAACTGTAATGAGAAGTGTGTAGCCAACACCTCTGTTTATTCAGTTCTGATCTCAAAAGTCTTGGCTAGAAATGTTTAGAGTGTTTTTTCACAATATATCAGCACATCTGAAAACAGGTTTGTGTAAAGTCTAAGTTTAGAGCAGATTGAATCAGAATATAGATGTATGACACTCTTACTGTTCTGACACTGTTGTTGCTGAGTTTGTGCTGAACTAAAGCCTGTGTAACACTTTGGGAAAATAATTTTAGATGTGTGTAATTTGTGATCCCCTCAGACTCTAGCTAGTTAATGTGTGTGTGTGTGTGTGTGTGTGTGTGTGTGTGTGTGTGTGTGTGTGTGTGTGTGTGTGTGTGTGTGTGTGTGTGTGTGTGTGTGTGTGTTTGACAGCAGAGATAGGTTAAATGCCAAGTTCAAATTCCTCTGTTTGGAAGAACATTAGTCAATGATTGTGTGCTTTCACTTTACACTTTATACTGCAAAGTGAGCTGGTATTCTTAACCTTGCAGTGTGGTCAATTTGTTCTTTGCGCTAAAATAACTGATAATAGACATTTAGTAGATATTGTGTTGCAGCTGTTTAGCAGCTAAAATGTCTAAAATAGAAGTCAGAATATGAGTGTTTATTTTTCAGAAAGCATCTGCTCCACTGACACATACATGTACTGTATTTTCTTATCTTACCAAATCATTTTATGGCACCATCCCTGTCTTGCAAAGCGTCCGTGTTTTATTCCTTTGTGAAGCAGAATCCAGCAGTGAATGAAAAATTCTATTTCTTGCTACTGAAATTCTTTATTGACTGTATTTAGTGCAGTCACATGGAGCTCAGACAGAGGCATCACTCACTGCTCAGCTGATTCCAATTCAGTTATGCAATCATTGTCATCTGAAACATACTGCACACGTGCAGATCACAGCAGAAGTCATGCATACAGTGAGCTGCCCTGAAATGAAAGAGAGACTAGCGTTGTCGCTCAGCTAGAAGTGTTGTCTCCAAAACAAAACCTGATTCATATAAACATTAAATGACTCATTTTATTATTAATATCTGATCACAATTACAAACCACCAAACAATCAGAACACGGGCTTTTTGTTGGGTAAATAAATTGAGACATTAGAAGAAGGCAACGTGCTAAACACTGACAAACCCTCAAATTGAGCTTCATAGTGTACTAGCCACGTTTTAGCACAATTAACATGTTCACATTGTGAAAAGAAACAGAATGTACTAGAACTGCAGAACAGGACAAAGCCAGTCTTGTCTTTTAAAACAGAGCTATGAGAACTATGAGAAGTTCTCATATATATTATACACTAGTATAATAACTATAAGCATCCGTTCATTACTTGTTAGTTCCAGTAATCTTGTAGATCAAAAGGAAAAATTCTGATGAATTTCAGATCTCGTGACTGTAGCCTGCTAGTGGAGCACAAACTCAATCTAGCATTGTATTGTACATGTAGTCAGACTCTAGATAGATAGCCTTTAGAAAAGGTGCCTGGCTGGCATTTGGCTGTATGGAATGGTTTTGTGGGTGAATAGCTGTTGTGTCCAGCCAGCAGAGTTGCAGGGGATTAGTGGCACTCCTCCCTCCTGGTCTCCATCTTTCCTTTTCCACAGTAGCAGTCCAGGCCCTCCTCTTCTTCCTGGCAGTGGAGCTAATGAACAGGAGCAGAGCTCAGAGCAGCGGGTGACTGGAGCTCGGCAGGCAGAGCCGGGCACAGTGGGCGTCTGGGCAGGCGCCAGGCACGCTGCAGCTAAATATGTCCATTCTGGACAGACAGAAATAGCGGTGGCGGGTCAGTCCAGGACAGTCTCCACACGCTCGCTCTCTCTTTCTTTTTTATTTGTGTCACTCCCAGCTGCTCTCTGAACACCACGGGCCAACCAGGGCATGTGTGTGTAAATGTCTCACCGCACCAGCGCTGGCACCAGCCATCCTCCACACTGGGCCAGCCTCAGACACTCCTCAAACGCAGAAACTCACACACTCTGCACCCCTATTGACCCTCCACTGTGCCCTCAGTCATACTCTCGGTGTTACTGTTAGATCCAATGAGCACAGAACCTTAAGTGTATTAGTTTATACCATCACCTGACAATCAGTTAATTTACATAAAGCTTGAGTGAGATGCTCTTTTAACACTGGCATATTTTCTTTTTGGAGTAAGAGCACTGATTTTGGATGTGTTCTAGCTGGTAAAGTCTTAGCAAGTGAAACAGAACCTTATTCTATTTTGAGAAGCTTTGTGAATAAAGGCCATCATTGTTAAACCATTTAGGGTTTTCTACAGTATCTTCAGTGGAGATGAAGCGGGGGGATGTGTACAAATTGTACACACACTATATATATATATAATGCCACTATCAGAGCAAAGCGTATTATTTAATAAATGTAACTTCAAAAAGAAGTAAAATCATTTTTAACTTCCGTCTTAACTTCCTAACTTAAAATCCAGCTCATTCTTCAGCATTTTCATTACATCGTTCACCATATCAGTGTTACGTAAGCTTATATACACTGCTCAAAAAAATAAAGGGAACACTAAAATAACATCCTAGATCTCAGTGAATAAAATATTCCAGTGTAAAATCTTTATTTATTACATAGTGGAATGTGTTAAGAACAAAATAATAAAAATGATCAATGAAATTCAAAATTATGACCCCTTGGAGGTCTGGATTTGGAATCATACTCAAAATCTCATACCACCCTCATGGAGTCTGTTTCTGACAGTTTGAGCAGAAACATGGATATTAGTGGTCTGCTGGAGGTCATTTTGCAGGGCTCTGGCTCTGCTCCTCCTGTTCCTCCTTGCACAAAGGAGGAGGTAGCGGTCCTGCTGCTGGGTTGTTGCCCTCCTACGGCCCCCTCCATGTCTCCTGGTGTACTGGCCTGTCTCCTGGTATATGCTCCATGCTCTGGACACTGTGCTGACAGACACAGCAAACCTTTTTGAGAACAGAGAAAAGGTCTGTGGTCACCACCTGCAGAACCACTCCTGAATAGAGGTTGTCTTGCTAATTGTCTCTCATTTCTACCAGTTGTCTGTTCCATTTGCACAACAGCAGGTAAAACTGATTCACAGTCAGTGTTGCTTCCTAACTGGACAGGTTGGTTTCACAGA
>BRDA01023585.1:0-30819 GCA_036984385.1 Crenuchus spilurus
ATATATATACATATACACACACACACACACATTATATATATATGTATATACTGTCTACATTTGCTAAACAACAAGGCTACACAAGACTCTAGAATTCAGCTGTATATTCCACTGCAGACTGCTTTCATTGTAAGGATTAGGTCAACAGCATCTGTCCCTATTTACTAAGAAAGCAGGTGATGTAAAAACAGATAGTAAAAGCAATTTTGCTTTTTCCCTGTATTCATCAAATATGCTCACTTTGTAGTGCTGGGATTTCAGTCAGCTGTCTGTCTTGTTTGCCTACAGCTTCTTTTTACATTACTGCATGGCAGATGGAAGTTTGCTCGTTAGTCCTATCATCACTTGTATCCTGGGACAGCATGAGTTACTGTTATGTTGAATCTACTGCATAGGGAAAAGCAAACAGATATGCATGTAGATAGATTGAGTAACACTCAGCCGTGACTGTGTGTAAGATTATCATGCAGAGGAATGTGCCTTGCCTTCACACCCGTGCAGACTTGTGCTGGGTAGGTTAGTCATTACACACACAAGGCAATGAAACAGGATGTTCCTTTGCTCCCAGGGATCTACAATTCCCAGGTCAATATTGTGTTCACACTTTAGCCCTGTTCTGATCAAATTTGCTGCGTTTCACGTTAAATATTGCATAATTATTATAATAATTTTTTTATTGAAAAAAACAAAACTATACCAATAGTTATTAACAGTACCTGCACACACTATTACATGTATTAAGTGTCATCAAGTCCATTCTGACTCTTGGTGACCATATAGATAGTGTTTCTTCAAAAACATCCTGTCTTCTGTTTGAGTCTTCAGGTTTCTTAGTGGCTTGTTTATGATTAATCTGATTACGACCTGCCCTCTTCTGCTTCAACTTCAACTCATAATTTGTCCAAAATGATCTACATAAATACTTGTGCATCTCCAAAAATTGGAAGAAAATAAATATATTTTCTTTATAAAGTGACATATCTCAAACATTTGTAATTTTAATGTTGATAATGAGTAATTTACTCAAACTCTAAATGAAATATTCTAATTATTTAAGATTCTGGATGTCTGTCTATAAGCTATAAACCATACTGTTCAATATTAAAACAACAAAAAAGGCTTGAAATATGTCACTTTATGTGTAATGGATATAAACTATATGACAGTTTAGTTTTAAATTAAATTATGAACATGAATGATATTCACATTTTTGGTGATGTACTAGTAGAGCATTTAAATAACAAACTTTATTTGAATTAGAAATAATCATGTAGCTTGTTATGTTTTCAGTTATACCTCATATTTCTATTTTAATCATTTGATTTAAATTTATAAAAAAAAAAAATATATATATATTTTCTTAACATAAATAAACAAGTGAGTGTAAATTGAAAGCCAGCTTAAATATTAACACAATGCATGAAAAAAATAGTTAAGCAGTAACCTAAATACACAACAGTAATAATAATAATAATAATAATAATAATAATAATAATAATAATAATAATAATAATAATAATAAATATAATAATACAGTAACTTACACAAAAGTAAAAAATGAATAAATAAAAAAGGAAAAGAAAGGGAAATCAAGAGGAAGATGAGAGACACCAGACCCAACAATGCTGACTAGCTGAAGGCCACTATCAAAGCAACCTGGGCACCTAAACACTTGAAGGTTGCCACAGGTTGATAATTCATGCAAATTACACAGTAATTCATGCAAAAGGACCTCAACCAAGTATTGAGTGCATACACTGTACATACTTTTGAGCAGGCCAATACTTATGTATTAAAAATAATTTTTGAATTGGTCTTATATAATATTAAATTTTTCTTTAGATGGCCTTTGGGTTTTCATTGACCATAGGTCATATTCATCAACATTACAAAAACTTTAAATAGATCACTCTGTGAAATGAATCTATATAATATATGAGTGTATTTTTTTAATTGAATTACTGAAATAAATTATGATATTCAACTTTTTTGAGATTCACCTGTATTTATCTCAACGCTGCCTTCTAAGTCACCTACTTAGGCAGCAAGGGATCAAGACATCTAGCTTCAGATTCCAACACAGCCAATATTTTCCCAAAAGTATAACATTCACTTTCAAAATAAAGATTACATGATAGATCTTATAGTTAAATCAATAAAAATGACATCTTATACGTCCCGATTTCCGTGAAAAATGTACATGACATTGAAAATCACCTTATTTTTCTCTCATTCACTACAACATACGTCACTGGCTTGACGGAAGTGACGAACGTAGCCAGGAGCGTGACGAAGGGTTGCTTGGAAATACAACAAGGAAGTGGAGCATTATCGGTCAAATAATATTGACAAATAGACATAAGTATTTGTTTTTAAAGACGTTGAAGTGCATTATAATAAGTATCGGGAGGGTATAGTCGTGTTGGACTTACCCGGAGCCCGTTTATCAGCCTTTTATATAACCGAGTCCAGCAATGAACACGGACGTGGAATTTCACATCAGACAGAATTACCCCTGGAACAAGCTGCCAGCAAATGTCAAACAGGTAACACGACTGCACACACAGGCTTAGAAAACACACAGACACCTTCCTCAGCTGCTTGCCGCATCCTCCTCCTCATTATCAGCCTTATTTACACTGAAGTGCTCATCTGATTCCTGTTCAGCAGTGACATCAGTGCCTCAAATGCACCACATTTGTGGACACCCCTTGCATTCAGCTACTAACACAGGTGTGCACAGAAGTACTGGCAATAGAATAGGACTCTGGAGCAGATACACATGGCACCATGTCTAATGCCAGGTATGGGCTAGAGGGTCAGCATTGATCTTTAGAACTGTCCTTTGGAATGATGGTACTCCATCCTTCATTTTTGGGAGTTGTGAATGAGGTGGTGGTGATCATCCAACATCCTCACAGCAGTGCTCCAAAATCTAGACTGCAGACTAGAGACCATTTTTTAATACTCTTGATTTTCAAAGATGAGCAGGTGTCCCAATACAGATAAACAGCAGCACCACAACTAATGCCAGGTGTGGGCTACAGCGGTACAAAGCCCCCCAGCATTGAGTGGTGGAGCTGTGTTCTCTGGAATTATGATGCTCCATTCAGAACTTTTAGGATGAGTTGCTGGTGAGGTGATCATCCAACATCCTGACCTCATGTTCTTGGTGCTGACTGCCGTCACATCCTTACAGCTCCAAAATCTAGTAGATAGCCTAAGTGATTGCTTAAATACCCATTAATAATGAATGAGCAGGTGTCCTAATACTTTTGTGTATACACACACTGGCAAAGTAAGTGGAGGAACTCTGCAAAGGAATCGTCTGCCAACGCACACTGAGCCCACTGATACTGGAGTATTCATTCATTCAATTCAGCTTTACAGCCACTGGCAACATTTGTGGAATCACCACATATACAGAATGTTTGCCCAGCTTCCTTTACTTTTAACAAAAGCACAGATATGACATCACACAAATTTAGTTGCATTTCTGAACAGCTTGAAATATACCTCAAATAAAATAAATGAAATGATTTTGCCATGTTTGCTCCGAATCACATAGAAGAAAGGTTATGAAATCACGTTATAACACGATTTTCAAAAAAAAAAAACAGCTACAGCAATCTAAAAATGCAAATTAGTCAGTTAAAGACCATTCTTACAGACCTTCACCAGCTGTTGGAGTTGTATAATTAAAAGAAAATATGGCCCCAACAACAGAGTTGTCTGTTGAAACAATGGAACAGATTATAAAACCTTTCCTTCACGAAGGAAATCCAACCTAAAAGATGCTGGTTTGTCCCACTCAGCTGTGTCTAAAATTTAATGCAAGCATATGCAACATGGGACAGTTATAACAGATAAACATTTAGGTAGAACAAGGAAGATATCAAAACAATATGCCTTGAAAATACACAAAAATAAAGAGATGGAAACAGAAGTTAGTGTTTGTTAATCGGCTTAAATATAAAAAAAATCTAATAAAAACTAGCACTGACACCTAAACAGAAGAAGACAGTGTTGCAGTGGGCTAAAGAGAAGAAACTGTAGATATTTAGGCATGAATCACAAATCTGCATTGGTCAAGGAGGTGATGCTGGAACGAAAACAAATTCTTGCATTTCAGGATAAAGACTAGGGGAAGATGGCAGTCATTGCTTCTAGTGTACAATGAAATTTTGGACACTTTTCTCATTTTGATGATAAAGTCTGAAGTCATTCCTCAGGGTAATACTGCATAATACCATACAGCAGTAAGTTTTAAAGCATTTCACCACCGAGAGGAACCAGAACTCTCCTCTGGAGGACACAGATAACTGTTTTCATGTCATACATAACCTGAACTGCTTTATGAGCTGCGCAGATTCAGAACTGCCTTGGTCTTATGCTCTTTTCTTCCCTGTGCAGAGTCTTGGGAACTCACAGAGAGAGTATGACAAGCATGTCCTGCTGTATAGTATCAGAAACCAGCTGCGGTTCCGCAATAACTTAGGTAAGTTTTGTAGCGTATTCTTAACATTGGGATGAGGTTTATAGTCAGTTACTGCAATGAAGGCTACTGTGTTTATAATGAATCCAAAGGTTTACACAAATTTGGGATGATGACTGAAAGTTTGTGAACACATTCTTATGAACTATATTTCTGGATGAATAGCATTTTTGTGATGACATCATAGATTGTATATACATACATTATACTTATATAGCGCCTTTCTAGACACCCAAGGACACTTTACAATCAACACACTTCATATACACACACTCCGGTGAGAAGCGGCAGCCAATTGCGCACAGCGTACTCTCAACCGGAAGCGACCGTCCACCTGGAGGACTGCATCGAGCACTAGGGGGAATCACCCAGGACAGAGTGCCAACCATATCTGGGCATACATATATACACACATACATACATTCATTCATTCATACACACCAGGGTAATTTTAGAGTATCCAATCCACTTGATATCCATGTTTTTGTACTGTGGGAGGAAACCGGAGTCCCCGGAGGAAACCCACGCAGACACGGGGAGAACATGGAAACTCCACTCAGATGTGGACTCAAACCCAAGACCTCAGCGCTGAGAGGCGAACGTGCTAACCACTAAGCCACCGTGCCACCTGATCATGATCATAAAGCATTATTTAACAAACCACATAAAGTGCCATAAAAAAGAATGTAATGGGAATATTCATTATTTTCATAATTTAATTAAAATGCTTTGCTGTCATATGTTCATTACACATAAAGTGATATTTCAAGCCTTTTTTAAAAAAAATGTTGACAAAGTCTGGCATGTAGCTCATAATAATCAGAAATCAAGAATCAAATGACAGGAATATTTCATTTGGAGTTTTTTCCACAATATTCTAGTTTTGTGAAGATGCAGTAGTGCATGACTTGTAACCTTTGAAGCACATTTTGTTAGCAATAATTAAGATGATGTGCTATGGTTCATTAAGGGTATACATGCACTGTACACTGCATTGTGTTTTTATCTAAAACACTTGGTCACTTGGTCATTGCATCATTGCACTGATTTTTGTAGGATACATGCTCAGAATGGTTCTGATCAGACTGGTACTTCCCCTGATAAACCTTTTGTCCTCAGCCTATAGAGTGATGGAGGAAAAAATATTTTCTAACCTTTTCTAGTGTTATAGCGTTCAAAATTCTTTCTCACAAGGTCTTCCGAAACCTTTGTTGATCAGGTCATATTGCAGTTGAATTCTTTTATGAAGAGCAGATGTTGGAAATTGTATGTTTTTTATATGGCAGGTCAAACTCTCATGGGAATTGATTGGAACTCCTGACTCCAATTACGCTCTATTCAAGAGGTCTTTATCCTTCTCTATGTCATTTCTGTCAGTGACCTCAAGCATTTGTTCAATAAATACTTGTGTTTGTAAAGCGCTTCTCAAGCTGGCTTTGTTTCACCAGAGGAGATTGTGTCATTTAGTCTGTAAGAGAATGCACTATGGCATTTTGGGGCCAAAAAGTATTTAGTCAGCCACTGATTGTTCAAGTTCTCCTACTTAGAAAGATGAGGGAGATCTGTAATTTTCATCATAGGTACACTTCAACTATGAGAGACAAAATGAAAAGAAAAAAAAAAATCCAGGAAATCACATTGTAGGATTCTCAGCATTCTTCTTTGCAATGTGCTTGGACAGTTATTTCAGCCAAGTTTGTAGATTGTGAGAGACCTATTTAAGAGCTATAGAAATGTAAGATATATATATATATATATATATATATATATATATATATATATATATATATATATATATATATATATAATAGTTTGCAGTGTTTATTTCACACAATGCAACAAAACACATTTTATAGACTGTTTTACCCGTCATGCTTGCACATTACTCCAAAACAAGAAGGGAAACTTCCTGCAGATGTCTTTAGCCACAAGCTGATTGGCTGTTTTTGTTAAGACTTTGTGAATCTGACACCATGTTGAACGCTACAAGTGTCCCCATACTTTCTTAAACTAGGGACCGGTCTCCTCGTTGTCTAATCTAGTCTGACGGCGCTAAGTACAGTACATGGACAGGCCTGTTAGCAGTTTTGTCCATTGATGTTAGATGAATCAGAGCAGTACTGTTGCTGAGGCTGCCCCGGGTTTAGTCAAGAACATTATTCACTCCACTGTTGTTAATCTCACACAGTTAATGGACCTCACATATTTATATCAGTTTCAAATCACAGATCTGTTTTTACTAATTACAACTCATAATCAGACTTACAGTGATATGTAACAACTTTTATTTGATTAATTCTCTAAAACACAATTTATTTCCCATCACAGTGAGGCATGTGAAGAAGGATGAGCGCAAGTATTACGAGGAGCTTTTGAAGTACAGCCGAGAGCACCTCATGCTGTATCCATACCATCTGTCTGACATCATGGTTAAAGGGCTGCGAGTCACTCCCTTCTCCTACTACATCAGCATCATGGAGGTATCATCATTCAGTTATTTTGGTCAATATTGAGATCATGATTATTTAATGACTTGGAAACATTTGTTTCACTTCAGAAATGATTTATCAGTGGTTTTCCACAAAAAGTTGTGTTGTGTGAACCTGGCATTAGGGAGGGACAAAAGCAATGTGCATGCTTTAAAGAAAAGGGGCTGTGATTGATTTATGACACAGTACAAAATGACAGCATTGTTGTGAAATGGAATGTGGCACAACAATTATTATAATAAGTTAATTTTCTGGTTTGAATAATTGTTTCATGTTGTGGGTGTCGTAATTGAAGAAAACCCCTGATTTATTGCCCATCCCTATATTTATTTATATTATTATTATTATTATTATTATTATTATTAACAACAACAACAACAATAATAATAATAATTTATTAATAATAATAATATTATTTTATTATTATTATTATTATTATTAATAATATGTTATTATTATTATTATTATTATTATTATTGTTATTAATGATACTAATAATAATAATAATAATAATAATAATAATAATATTTTATTATTATTATTATTATTATTATTATTATTATTATTATTATTATGAGTTCCACTGTCAGAGATGTTTAATGGTTTCTACTTTACAGAGATATAATAATGTACATTCATGTTTTCTTAATCAAATAAATCTTCTTGCTTGGTTGACATGATTTTGAAAAAAAAAAAAATTAAATGTGGTTTCTGCAGTTTGAATTTAGTCAGTGCTCCCATCTTGGACTTAGACAATGAATTACCGATGCATAACACTTGAGAATACCACACAATTCTAAAATAGTTAAAAGCAGCTTATTTGGTGACAGTAACTGATAGTCAGAAATATTAAGGGTTTGCAGAAATGTACAGGGTTGCTGTAGATACTTTAAAAGTTTTCAAAAAATTCAAGAATTTAATTATAAAATGTCTATTTTTTCAGTTAGAGGTATTAAATTCTAAGGCGATGACCAAAAATTGAGAAAATTCACTGTGTATATTAAACTGAATTTTCAATAATACAAACTGATGAGAAACTGACCACTGATGAATGGACAATAAATATCAGTACACTGTCAGAAAAAGTTAGAAGTTTGTCTCCCCAAGGTATAACCAATGCAAATGTATACTTAAAAGTGGTCTTTAAGTTCCAGGACTTCTAAATTGAGTGAGCTGTCTATATAGACAGCAATGCCAGGATCAAATGCCATTTATTGTAATTTAATTTAGTTGGTTTTGCATTTGTATACTATTGTCCTAGTTCACTCAGGTACCTCAGACTGCCCGACTGCATTAGGTTGTAAAATTTCTGTCGTTGAACATAATTATGGTGGGAATGATTTCTGCTTTAATTACTTTCTAACTAGAGTGACTCAGTGAGCTGTTGTATAAGGTCTCATTTTAGTTAAAATGCTGCCTACCTAGACAGCTGCCAGTGTAGGCAGCAGGGAGCAGGCCATCTCACTAAGTTGTGCGACATACACAGTAATAGAGTGCATGGGACAGTGTAGCAGCTGTAGTGAGGTATGTTAATAGAACTTGGACTGCACTAGTAATATTCAGATGCTGCGCTAATATTAATTTAATCTGTCACTGAATGCATCATATTGCAATACAAGTATAACTCAAGCCCACACAAACACACACACACACACACACCACTGTCTCTAGTCATCAGCAACACTGTGAATTGAGATCTGTCACAGCATATGGTTGCCTTGGGCTGGCCACCAAGTTGTCAGTCTGAGTGGTGTTGGTTTATTCATTTTTCCTGCTGTGATGGAGAAAATCCTCCGTGTATATAAATGCAGCAGGCAGTGCACTCACAAATGCTCCAAGTGTGAAGTGTTTGGTGGTGGTCTGTTTGATTTGCTTCTTATGACTCATGGGCTTCAGCTCTAAATCTATATACAGCTCCAGTGTACTTACAGAGCAGAACAGTAACAAAACAGCCATGCTGTGCTTCAGTAGATTAGCTAGTACATGGCTTTAACTGGTGCAGCTGCAGCACTAGACTTTGAACTCAAGACATGTGATCTGTGTGAGTCATCTAAAGGAGTATCTGTGCTGGAATAACCTGCTGAATAGTCTCTGGGCAGGAATGCTGATCTAGGATCAGCTGTGGCTTTTCTCTTTATTGTATTGTAAATTGTATGATGTGGATGTCCATATTTGGTACTTACGGCAATACTTTGGTTGTGAGCTAAAAAGCTGGCAAGTGGAATAACTGAACACAGAACTTTACAGTGAATTATGTGGATCACAAAGACAAACTGCTTATTTGCAGTATATTAACTGCATAACCAGTGAAAAGATATAATATGCACAGTTCCAGTCAAAAGTTTGGAGACTTCTGAAATGGTCTGCATTCTAGATTAATACTAAAGTCATCCAAACTATGAAGACAAAATATTTAGTTTCATTTATTAAACAAAAAACTGTTAAACAAACCAGAATGTTTTATATTTAAATATTTATTTAATAATTGATTCAACTGATTCTTTAGAGCTAAATTGACCAATGACTGTTTTTGGCCCATTTTTACACTGTGGGGTAAATTGACAGTACTTTCTTTTAGCCAAAATGCAAAATAAATAGTATTTGCTGTTTAAAAGGACTAATAGGCACGTACAATTCTTAAAGGAAAAATCAGTTACATATTTATATAATATATTAAATTGTCAAAATTAAAGTGCTACATCATAAGAAAAAAATTGCATAATTTTTCTGCAATACATAATATTATGGATTAATGTTCATTTGTGATCAGAATTTAATTCAAAAAGCTAAACTGTCATATTTTTATATTAATTACACGTTAAGTGTTGTTTCAAACCTTTTTGTTTTAGTGTTGATCATTTTGACTTTTAGCTCATGAAAATCACAAATACAGAATCTCAAGGTATTAGAATATTTCATTTCAAATACAGTGGAACCTCGGTTATTGTTTGCCCTGGTTATCATACAATTTGGATATTGTCAACTTTTTTGGGGGGAAATTTTGTCCCGTTTATTGTTCATCCGCCTGGTTTTCGCCGCTGTACCCACATGACTTGCCACTAATTTAGAGAAAACAATGCATCCACCCACGTGTTCCTTGTTCATTCTGGCTTTGTTTCTCTGGCTTTGTTTCTTGTTGTTTCTCTGGCTTCCTTTCTCATTGTTTGCTCAAAACAAACTAAAACACGTCACACTAAAGTGAAAGTGCACAACGCTACTGCCTAAAAACTGGGGGGAAACAAATAGCGGCTGAGAACCCTGAGAACAGGTGTACAAAACCAAGGCTGCTTGCTGGACCACACGGCACACTCTAAAACAGAGCGTAAACCCATAAGAGTGATGTTAACTGTTCATTTATCCATTTCATTAGTCTTTTGTATTTATTTCTCATTGTGTTCTGTATGGAAAACTACAGTTCTATATAAAATTGATTTTTAAAAATATATTTTGGAGTGTCTGGAACAGATTAATTAGATTTACATTTTTTTGTATGTGAATTATTGAACTATAACAGATTAATGACATAAACCAAGGTTCCACTGTAAATGAAATGTTCAAACATATCATCATTTAAACAAAAAAGGTTTGAAATGTCGCTTTACATGTCATTAATATAAAATATGACAGTTTACCTTTTTGAAATAAATTATTAATAATAACTAAAGTTTTCATGATATTCTAATTTTTGGAGATAAACTAGTGTGTGTATATATATATATATATATATATATATATAAATAAAATATGAAAATTTAAAAGCTTATCTTTTTCAGAATATGTGAACTAACTGCTATAGGACAAAAGTTAGCTCAAAGCACATGTTGTTTCTGAAACTGTGCCCTATTTAAGGTTTCTGCCATTTTATATTGATGCTCAAAAACAGTGCATAATTTTAATTATGCTAAAAAAATTATACAATGCACTGCAATAAGTACTGTACAATGTACCCTAGCAGATAGCCCATAATGCACTGCATTGTTTGTTTTTAATGTTCATGCGCAACTTTTCTGAGGACCAAACGGGCATGAGGTACTGTCCGAAATCATTTACTGCTATCTTAAATTCTGTTGCCTATATTAGTGTTCTATATAGCGATCAAGATTTTCAAATATAGGGTGCAGTGATCAGGACAAGGCCACACTGTATTTCTGTATCCCATGATACTTTGCATGAAATATGTGATAAACTTCTGGCAGAAAGTAAACAGCTGTAGTGAAGCCCATGAACTTGCTCCTAAAAAGCAATGATGCTGTTCTACCCCACCCTTCTACTAGCAGCAGCATTTATAAAGTTGATCATAATTTCCAAAGCTCAAAGTATTTGTTGTCATGGAAAATGATTATCGGGTGAGCCCAAAGTTTTGAGTGGTAGTGCATTTATTAAAATGCAGTACTTTTTTGAAATGGTCAATGGAGGGAGATGTTGCCCATCACTTTTTCTGTTCAGCGTCTTCCCGTGAAACATGACTGAATTCAAAAATGTTGTCATCTTATTCTGAAAGGAGTCTCTGTAGAAGATTTAATGCTCTCTTGATCCCCTCGTTCCCAGGACATCATGAACTGTGAGAAGAGTTACGACTCCCTACCCAACTTCACTGCTGCTGACTGTAAGTTCTGTCCCAGTTTTTTTTTGTACTGCAGCAAGTTACTAAATATCATCAGTGACCTCTCATGCACACTAACATATCCACAGGCCACAAAGTAATGCTTGCCAGTGTGCACTCAGTATACTGTAGCAGTCACTAAAATAGCTCTACTATGCTGCATCTTACAATTTACTGCACTACCTTTACAGCTGACTTCATGCATTATAGATTGCTGTCTCAAGATCGTGTATTATAGGCTGCCATATTTAGCATATACAGTAGGCTCTCTGATATCCAACATGACCTCAGAAAAAGTATATACAGGCATATATGATGTATTATCAATATAATGAATAGTATTGCATACAAAATACATTCGTTTTATAACCCCAATTACAAAGACATTGGTATGCTTTGTAAAATATAAATAAATGCAAATAAAAACAGAATGTAATGATTTTCAAATTTCATAGGCTCATATTTTATTCACAATAGGACATAGGGAAACAAATCAAATGCTGAAAGTGATGTCCATCCATCTATCCATCCATCTGTTTGACATTCTGTTGTGAATAAACCATGGATCTATGAGATTTACATTGCATTCTGTATTTATTTACATTTTACACAGCATCCCAACTGTGTAGCATCCCAACTTTTTTGGAATTGGGGTTGTCCCGGGGATCAGTTTCTGGGTTAGATGCCTTGCACACTTCAGTCATGACCTGCCCGGGGATTGAACCATCAACGTTCTGGTCACAGGGCCATATGTCACTAGGTTATATACGCTACAGAAGCTGTGTAGTGTGTTTGTAAAAAGTTATCTGAAAAGTTACTTTATTGTCTAATGAGTTGATTATTGGTTTGATATATAAGAAAATTAGATAGAAGACTTCCATTTATGTTCATTTGAGCCGTTTCACTAGTCCATATGTCTTATAGCTTTACATAGCAGATGTACAGTATGCTGATGTATAAAGACTGCTGTGGTTTGAACAGTGCAGATTCTCATCTAAGTATAATACATATTCATGCATTATTTTAGTCTGCAGCATCTGACTAAGCTAATTGAAAAATGTATTGACTGTGAAAAATGCTAATCTTTTCAAATTGCCTTGATGTCTCTGTGGGCTTAAATTGACTATGAACATTCAAACATTGCACAATGAAATGATGGCTTTTGCCAAAGATAGATGTAGTCTAAGGCTTCTGTCAGTGCCTGTGTCATTTGAATGCATGATTGCAAAAGTGTTGGTGATATGTATACCTGTATGTCATTTTTGGGTGCTTCAGATTGTTTTGAAAGAAAACATAGAAGCTAAATAAATTGTATGTTTTCTGTCTTTAAATATCTTTCTTTCCAGTTTCTCTCATAGCATCATGTTTTGTGATACTGTATCGATTCTCAAAAAGACAGTATTGATTTTAAATCAGTAGTCTATATGCAAACATTGGTAACAGACAGTGCTTTATTTTGTAATTGATTAAACCCCTGACTGCTAGATAGCAGTGTAGTCTATCTTCAGGTATTAGACTCTTCCGCTCCAGATTAATGGTGCACCACTTAAAGTTTCCATACAATTAGTAATCACACAATATTGTTTTGCTTTCAGTATATTGCCGTGAGGATTTGATTGCATTCAGCCATGAGAACATAAGTGAGGTCAGGTACTGCTGTTAGATGATTAGTTCTGGATAACAAATCTAATGGGCTTTATACATCTTTGACTGACACTTGGCATCCAGAGCATCCCATTCTATGTCCTGATGTCATGTGTCCTAATATTATTACAGTACTGTAAGAGATTGTTGTAGCACACTGTTTCAGTACATATGAATCACAACTTTGTATTATTAGCTTTATTTAATCACAATATGATGAAACCAGGGGCAAAATATAATGAAACGGCACGTTTGAAGATTGAATGCAACAATGGATATTGATTATTGTTCAGCATTTTATATTGTATAAGGACAAAAGTGTTGGATTGAACACCATCATTCCATAGAACACAATTTAACTGCCCCACAGCTAAATGCTGGGGGGCTTTATACCCCTCTAGCCTATGCCTGGCATTAGGCATGGTGCCAATAAGTTAATATTGATCTGCTCCAGAGAGTCATATTGTATTGGCAGTCTTCTGTACAGGGACTGGACAAGCTGTATGTGCATTTGTACATCTGTGTCAGCAATGGCTGCGTTCATTAGAAGGGATCTCCACAAGCATTTGGACATTATTATATAATGTTTATTATATAATTATATGTAATATTAAGTAAATATGTGTTGAATGTGATCAGTATTGCCGCGCACTAGGTTACGGTCTTCTTAAATAGTCATGTTTTGGGTTTTCCCCAGGCCTTCTTTAATTGTTCAGTCTGCAGGGGGTGCTCTCCCTACCCTGTAGAGTGTGCTCCACAGCCGCTGGCACTGAGCCTGGAGCTGTTAGCCCTGTCCCTCTTCAGTGATCACAGGCTTGCATGTTGAGAAAGAAGCTGACTGCTGGGGCTTGAAGAGTGGGGAATCAGGATGAGTCATTGTATTTCTGAGCTTTTTAAGCTTGCTTGCACTTAACACTGAAAAGACCAGCACCAGGACGCTGTTAAGTACAGTGAGAAGTTCTGCCTATGTAGTCGATTCTGGAAGTAAATATTGAAGTCTGAGTTATGTCCAGGTGTTTGTGCTCAATCAGTACCTTTTAGCCTTTGTTGGTTCTGACATTTACGCATGACTTTGCATTCTCTAAAGGTGTGTTTGTTTACATTTCTATTCCCCTCTTAGGTCTGAGGCTTCTTGGCATTGGGAGGAACCAGTACATTGACCTGATGAACCAATGCAGGTCATCCAAAGTAAGAGAAAAGCTTTGATGTCTTCAATCTGTGTTGCAGTTCTTTCATGTTTCTGCAGCAGTGTTAATGAAGTCTCTGGAAGCTCTCTGTGGATTTTGAGCATGATGATCATCAGATGGTCCTCAAATCTGGCTGTTTTCTAGGGACCCAGTGTAGATCAAGTGAAGCAGTCCTCAGAGAGTCATGCCTTGTACACATAATAAAATTCTCACACTGTTGCCTAAGCAGCATCTGTCTCCGAACAGAAATTCTTCCGAAGAAAATCGGCAAGGGATCTTCTGCCGGCCAAGCCAGTGGAGATCTCCGTAGAGCCTTGGTGGGTAGCGCAGACTGGCTACATCACTGAGGATGACATCAGGGTAAGGCACAGTAATTAAACACTTTCCTTAACTGTACAAGCCATTATTTGATGAATATTTGCTTAGATGCTACTGCTCAAAATTTTGGGTTACCCATGAAAATGAACATTTTCTCTAACAGCACATACTTGTAGTTCAGAATAACATTCTTTTATGTAGCCCTTTAAAGACTGCTGCTCTGGATATTCATTGCTTGATGGGAGAAGGGTGATCTAGGACAGTGTCACTGCTTTTTGGCTCATTTTTTGTCTCCAAGTTGATTGCAGTGGGTTTATAGGCTTTAGTACAGGCGTTTACAAAAGGCATCACGCAACACAGGAATAAGGTGCTTTGAGCTAGCATTAGTGCTATAGTGCTTATTTATGCATTCTAATGTCTTTGACAAGATTACCTACTATAGTGTACAGAGTACTTATTGGGGATGTTTATGAAAAAATATCCCCTATTCTGGTGTATTGCAGATTGTTGATTGAGGTCATTTATGGAAAATATTCCCAAAAAGCAGGTGTACCAAAGTCTGTAAGCTTTAGACTTGTGGGAGACACCGGAAATTATCTAAAAAGTGGTGATGCTCTCCTATTGCACCCTTCTACCATACAAGACTGAGTATCTGGAGCAGCAGAATTTGTGGATTTTATCATAGACTCTCAAAAAGCTAAAAAATGTGTTGTCATGGAAAATTCTGGATGATCCAAAATTTTTGAGTCATAGTATATATGCCGGAGTCTGAAAAAACCAATTGATACTTGAACACTTTTAAACTTAAAAACAATTCTTGGAGATGCACATATATACATGAATGTGCAAATGCATTTTAAAATAATCCTGAAAACAATCTTCAAAACAATGAATGGAACTATAGATGGTTCCCAAATGAGAAAGCTCTAAAACAAGTGTGTCAAATTGCTGGTCCTGGCCTGCTCATTTTAGTCTTTATCCACTTCTAACACATTAAATTCAACCCCTGAAGGTCTTTCTAATTAGCTGATGGTATCAATCAGGTGAAATCATTGCTGTATAACCCTGACAATGATGTTATAATGAAATACTGTGTATTTGCATTGCAGTGAACAAGATGAATGCTAAAAATGACTATTCATATATTATTATGGTTGCCATGATACCAGAATTTTAACTTAGATATTGATACCAAGTGTAGTGTCAAGATTCTCAACACCAAATATTCGATATATACTGGCTATAAACTAAAAACACTCACCATTGTCTGTAATGCCAAATGTTTATTTAATAGAACACAGACACATTTCTATAGTTTTACAGTTTAACTAACATGTCTGTTCTTTTTAAAATGTAATAGAGATTTTAGTTGTAAATAAAATAGTTAAATTGTAGCTTTTTTTAATATTATTTAAAGTTTGAAAATTGATTTTTTGAAAAAAAAAAAAAGATAAAATTTTTTTTTTTGATTTTTTGAAAACAGATTTGAGTATTGAAGTATTCTGAGCTTTCAGTACTTGTTGAAACTCTCTATATAATTCCAGAATATTTGTTCAGATAGTTATGAAGAAAGCATATAACCAAATAATGAAATGCAAAAAAAAAAATATGACAAGTGGTTACAAATTTGGGTGCGATTGCTTGCTTGGGTGTAAAAATGTTGGTGCAAAACAAAACAGCTCAGAGTTGCTCATTTGAGAGTGTGTACTTAAATCAATGCTTGTGTTTGTAGTGTGTCTGAGTATCATTGTGCTGGATGATTGCAGATTTGTTCCCCAGCAGAGAAGAGAGCCATTGATAAGATGATAGATTCTGGACCCCAGCTGGCTGGATCGATGGAGTACAATGTGGTTCTCAGTGAGTGTCATATCCGCTCAGGAGAACGTGGAGCTTGCTCTGACAGGAATCCTCTTAAATGAAAACAGTTAGAAATAATGAGACATCTCATTGCTATGTGCTGTAGACAGGTGCCATTAGAGCCATCGTGCAGACTGAAAAGTGATGAAGGCTAATAGAACAGGCTAATAGAATTGCTGTAGGTATCACGTGTAAAGTGAGGCAGCTCAAATTCCAGTTTGCTGTCTACAGAATGTTTTAGTTCAAGATCTGAATATACTTTACAAGTCAAAAGTTTGGACACCTTCTGGACATTCAGTGGTTTTTCATGATTTAAAAATTGATTCATGATTAATACTAAAGTCATCTAAACTATGAATAAACACATCTGTAATTATTTAGTAAACAAACAAGTAAACAAACCAGAATATCTTTATATTTGACATTCTTCACAGTAGGCACCTCTTGCTTAGATGCAGCTTTCTTGGCATTTTCTCAGTCAGCTTTATGAGGTAGTCACCTGGATTGGCTTTCAGTTAACAGCTGTGCCTTGACAAGAGTTCATGACTTGCATTTCTTGCCTCTTAATGTGTTTGACACCAGCTTTGTGTCTTCTTTGAAGAATCTAAAATCTAAAACATGTTTTGGTTTGTTTAACTCTTTTAAGTTTACTACACATTTCCTTATGTGTTCCTTCATAGTCTGGATGACGTCAGTACTCATTTACAATGTAGGAAAAAATTAAAAATAAAAACATTCAATGAGAAGGTGTGTCCAGAGTTTTGATTGGTACTGTACATGATGTATGACTAAACCCATTCTTCTGTATTAATGTGAGATGTTATTAAACATGTAATATTCTATAATTGTTGTGTTGCAGCCATAGCCTACTGTTAGCAGGCTGTTTATTGCAATTAATATAAACAATAATTGTTATTTATCATAGATTTTATCATAGTGTAGTTTGTCTCCATTATATATATGTAGAGCATCAAAACATCTTTTCTCTTCATTTTACAGGTCTGTACAACAGGGGCTATATATATCTTGATGTACCCATATCAGATGACAGCTGTATATCAGGTGTGTAGTTATCAGCGGAGATAAGTAACTTTATTTTTACAACTTTCCACTAATGTGCTGTATTACACTCATATACTGTTTACACAGTGTCGCCCTTTTAAAAGGTTTTAGCTCATTCTGGACCCACAGCGTTGCTCTTAGCCACAGGTTGTGTGTAATAGCATCCGTGGGCACTGCTCATCTAATAGGAGAAAATGGGATAATCACTAATCCATTTGGAGCAATAGCAGAGAAAACATTTGAGCTGCAGCAGCATTGAGCTGCCCAAGAGATGCGTCAGATACATCCTTTTGTTCTGATCCATTCACAGTGCCACCTCTGGAGGGGTTTGTCATGAACAGGGTCCAGGGTGATTATTTTGAGACGCTCTTGTACAAAATCTTTGTGTCCATCGACGAGCAGACTACTGTGTCCGAGGTACTTCAAATTTTAAGATGCCAAAGTCTATTTAATTTAAATGACATCTTTCAGTTACACATTACAGTTCTTATTTGTGCATTATATGTCCAAAGGTTTGTTCCTGGTCTAACATTCCCATTGAAATCAAAGGCATTATTAAAGTTTGTCCCCTTTAGCTGCTGTATCAGCCTCTGCTCTTTAATAGCAGTGAAAGTGTTGTTTCCTAATGTCATGTGTTGTGATAGAGAATTGATTCTTAAAAATAGTATATATTACAATATATTGAATCATCATACATATTGTATTGTTAAGTTTTTGCCCAGACACAGCCTTAATATTTGGCAGATGGAACATTGCTGTGAGAATTTGATTGCATTCAGCCACAACATTGGTGAGGTCAAGTTGAATGCTTGGTTCTGGATCACAAATGCAGCTTTGGGGGACTTTCTAACTGATACTTGCCATTGAACATGACTGACTGTGAAGCTGTGCAGCTGCTCCAGAACCTCCTCTTCTATTGGCAGTCATCTTCTACAGACGATACACCAACTGTGTGTGCACAATTGATTGTTGTGTGTTGGCAGTTGCCTCTAAAGTAGCTGAATGGATATCTTTGGACATATAGTGCATCTCTCTCACTTTCCCATAAGCCATTTAGATCACTCTCCTTTGACTGACTCTTTGTTATTTGTATTGTCAGCTGGCTAATGTACTGGAGATTGACTTGGGCCTGGTGAAGGTATGTATTTTTATGCTAATTTCATGGTATGTTGGCAATAAAACGATGCCATTTTCGCTGCCTGAGAAAGTCAAACGCTGCATGCACCATCTCCATTATTGGTGCTGACAGAATGAAGCGACAATTTTCCAAACCCAGTGCACTTTTAATGGTCGTGGAATAAGCCAGTCTTTTGAGTTTGTGGTGTAGCCTGTGCAGAATGAGGACAGCATCACTACATTCACTTTAAAAAGGATGAGAAACACATTTACTTTGTAGCCGTTTCATCAGCCGGGGTGGAAAACAAGTTTGTTTTGGTACATCATGATCACACAATCCTTTTTAATTAAAAAGCCAAATTCAAAGAGGCTCAAAGGACCTGATCTTTACTGATGAATTTATTTTTACTTGAGGCTGTCAGTATTCATTTTCAGTACATCTTGGTATTTTTCTAAAACGAGTAGAATATAACATGCTCATTCCCCCCAGTCATCTAATCCCATTAGTTTAAATCCATTTATTCAGTTCAGTCGATGGCACTGGATATGACTGAATAAATATCGCTGTGTGTGAGTCAGTGTGCCAAAAACACCACATTCCTTCTGAGATACAATGCAGAGCCTACTTTAAAAACGTCCCAAATTGGCAGCAAGTGTGCAATATATGCAGCCTGCATACATGAGGTATATGCAAATTTTATATAAATTGAACCACAGGCTTTGTCAGGTCATATCCACCACTCCCCATGGCATGGCTACAGACAGAGAAAACGGTCTTGAACTGAATTGGTGCCGGAATCCCATCTAGCCTGACCTACTTTTCCCCAGCACCATTCTATCTGTCGGAGGAGCCAACACAATTTTATCTCCATGTGTGAATGTTCTCCAATTTTCGTTTCCATTCCTCCTCTCCTAGCATCATTTCAGGACTGCGGACTTCTGATTGCTGTTTACGTCATGAACAAGAGTTTGAGAGAAGTTCTAAAAAACATGACCTTTTTACCAGTGTGTCTGAGCAGAGGTGTCACTGTTATATTGTACTTAGCTGGTATGCAGATATTAAAGCTATGTCATGGTGAAATGCCACAGTAACTGGTTACATTAATATTATGTAAATCGGATGGAAATATAAAGATTCTCTTGTGAAATATTGAAAGTGACAATAAAAGTAAAAGCCTCAGTTATGTTTGTCCTGAATGCAGAATGCAGTGTCCATGTACTGCCGGCTTGGATTTGCTATAAAGAAAGGTCAGGTGATCAGCCCGGACCAGCTGCACCCCTCATGGAAAAGTGCCCCGTCAGTCAACAGGCTAAAGTACGTTAACCAGGATGGAACATGATTTTGTTTAGAACTGTAGTTGTTCTGCAGCAATTAAAGCTAAGCATGCTGCGAAGTTTAGTGTTTATAGTCATGTGTATGTGTGTCTTGATATCAGGAGCACCATGGACCCCCAGAAAATGCTGCTGTCTTGGGAGGGAGGCAGTCCAGTAATGGAGGCAGGTTCCTCTGCTACTGACACTGACACCACCAGTCTGGAAGATCAAGGTGAGAGAGCACTCCTTGGAGATGAAGGCTGGAGTGTGAATACAAACAAGAGTATTTTGGCTTTAGAAAGTGGAAATTATGGGCCCCGAGTGGCTCAGCAGGCTAAGACGCTGACACTATGACCAGAGGATCACAAGTTCAAATCCCAGTCATGCTTTTTTCCATCAACAGTCGGGGCCCAAGAGAGCAAAAATTGGCAGTGCTCTCTCTGGGCAGGTAGATGGTGCTCTCACTCTCCATATTACTTTCACATTGCAATGTCCGTTGGCTCGGGCATTTACTGATTGGTCCATTTGGAGCTGGGAATGCTGCACTTTTCTCCGAGCGCGTTAGGCTCTCCAGTGACGGTGTATCAGTGGTAGTTTGATGAGGTGTGGTGGCTGTATCACACGCAGTGGAGGAGGCTTGTGCTTGTCTTCACCCTCCTAGAGTCAGGGACAGTGCAAAGTGATGTGGAGAGCCCCCTAGTGGATGGGATGGGTTAATTGTCTACTACCACATTGGGAAAATTGGCAAAAATTATTTAAAAATGTGAAAATTATTATGACCATTACCTGCTGTTGCATTGATTCCAACTCCTTGTGACTATATGCTTGGATAGTGTTTCTCCAGAATGTTCTGCCTTATGTTTCGGTAGAGGTTTCTCTGATTGCTGATGGCCAACTACTGTTAATATAATTGTATTTTCCAATAAATTAGTTTTTTCTCATAATATGTCCAGAATAATCTCTCTGGAGTCTACATTAAACCAAATGTGAATGGAGGAGAACATTCTAGCACAATTGAGATTGGATGAACAATCTAGAACAATGAAAATAAGGAAGAACATTGGAATGGAGAGAAGCATTTTAGAGACCTTGTCTAGAATAGGCTTGTGTGTTCTGATCTTCAGTATGATTTGTATTCTAGAAAATATTGACACGTTTATGGGAGGATGCATTTTTTTGAGAGAAAGAAGCTTGAATAAGAACAATGCTTTTCCCAAGTGAACATTTGATTGTCCAGATAATTGACATTTTAACATCAACTGGAAATCATGTCGATTTTATCATGTGACTTTATTTTGCAGACACAGCCAGTGTGAGTAGTCTAAGTATTCCAGCAGCCCCGACCAAGAGAATCGCATTTTTGTTTGATTCTACCCTCACTGCCTTCCTCATGATGGGCAACCTTTCCCCTGTGAGTGACCTGAGCCTTCATAATCTTTGTACTCACTTTTACTGGAGTTTAGATTTGGAATTGTTTTGTAATTGAGTTAGCACAGTCTTGCATGTAGAAATGTTAAATTAATTCTTTACACCGAAATCATATCATATCCACTTAATCTAGATATAGTTGATCAGCAAGGACATGTTTGGAGTCCAACTAACATTGCTTAAAAACACTGGAACTGAGCCGTCACCTGGTTTCCATCAACGTACATAACCAAAACGTTTCTCAACCCGCATCCAGATATTAATTAAGGTCTCACAGGCTTGTGTTTGTGGTTCAGCATCACTTATTTTAAGCTTTAATAAGTCATCACAGCTACAGTGGCTTGCAAAAGTATTCATACCCCTTGAACTTTTTCACATTTTGTCACCTTACAACCACAAACTTAAATGTATTTTATGGAGATTTTAAGTGATAGACCAACACAACGTACCACATAATTGTGAAGTCTAATGAAAATGGTACATGGTTTTCAAAATTTTTATCAAATAAAAATCTTAAAAGTGTCACATGCAAAAGTATTCAGACCCCTGGACTCTAATACCTCTAAACAAAATCCAGTGCAATCAATTACCTTCAGAGTCCAGCTGTGTGTAATTCAGTCTCAGTATAAATACACCTGTTCTGTGAAGGCCTCAGTGGTTTGTTAGAGAACACTAGTGAACAAACAGCACCATGAAGACCAAGAACTCACCAGACAGGTCAGAGATAAAGTTGTGGAGAAGTTTAAAGCATCCCCAGGACCTCTGTTCAATCCATCATGCAGAAATGGAAAAAAGTATTCTACAACTGCAGACCTACCAGGACATGGCCGTCCACCTAAATTGACAGATCGAGCAAGGAGAGCACTGGTCAGAGACGCAGCCAAGAGCCCCATGGTCACTCTGGAGGAGCTGCAGAAATCCACAGCTCAGGTGGGAGAATCTGTCCACAGGAAGTCATGCACTCCACAATTCTGGCCTTTATAGAAGAGTGGCAAGAAGAAAACCATAGTCAGAGATTATAATGCAGCATTGTGTTGCATGGGCTTTTGATATTTTTTAAAGCTCACAGTAAGTCATACTATGTTGTAAAGCCCAGTAACAAGCCTGTGAAAACCTAATTAAGATTTACATGCACTTTGAGAGAGGTTTTGGTGATGTAATTTAATGGAAATTACAGCAATTTAAGTGTTCTAGTGTTTGTTAGTAACATTAACCTTGTGGCTTCAGTTTAAAGGACTAAAATGTGTTCCATACTTGTCTTGGATGATCAACTACATCTGGGGCACGTGGGACATTATGTAAATATGATTTTTGAGTGAACCGTCTTTATTTGTATAGACATTAAAAGGACTGCCTGTCCTAGTTTTGGTGAGCTGAGAGACTGAGGGCAGGTGTACTTGTTTTTGTGTTAGAATTTAAAGAGCCATGCGGTGACCATGTTTGAGGTGGGGAAGCTGTCTGATGAGACCCTGGACAGTTTTTTGATGGAGCTGGAGAAGGTAAAGCCCTCATTACTGGACACCATGGGAACTGAGGCTCACACAGGAGAAAAACAATCTCATCCTCTGTGCTCTCGCTTGGGGAGAGGGGCCATCGTCAGGGAAGCCCGCTGACTGATTATGCAAGATACACACAGACATGCTCACCTATTTCTTTTTCTCTGGATCCCTGTTCTCATTACATACAAGCATAAAGGAGTCAACACGTAGCTCTAAATCCTTAGTCTTCTGCTCACCTGTACAAAAACAGACATATGCAAGGTCTGATATGAAAGTTTTTGTGTGTAGGTGGAGAGCACTGCTGAAGGAGAAGCTCAGAGGTATTTTGACCATGCACTGACGCTCAGGAACACAATTCTCTTTCTGCGCTACAATAAAGAGCTCACCCCTGACCAGGGCCCTGATATACCAAATATAGGTAATGCACTAGTTAGCTTTTGCCTTTCTGAAAAGAAATTAAGTAGTTCATTAAATGCTTTTACATTTTTCTTTAATGATATTGACATTTGATGACCAGCATTTCTGTGATAATGTAATGTAGTGCAGACTAGTACATTTGATTTCAATTTTTATAAAATTCCGAAATATTTTTTCCGTACAGACTGAATGGCTCTAACAAGTGTGTGTGTGTGTATGTTTCCCTCCAGGCTTGCCTCTGGACCTGCTCCGCTGTGAGAGTCTGTTGGGATTGGATCCTGCCACCTGCAGCCGTGTGCTCAACAAGAACTACAAACTGCTGGTTTCCATGGCACCGCTAAGCAACGAGATCCGGCCAATCAGCAGCTGCACACCCCAGGTAGCCCCCGCCTCCCCTGAGGGCTGTATTGAGATCCACAGGCAGGAAGACTGACACATGCTGAGATTCACACTAGCGTGTGTGTATGTCTGTGAAGGTGTGCCAGTTCACTGCCATAACTCTTTAATTGGAAATGGGAAAACTGGTTTGAAGAACCTGACTTTAATGTCTTGTATAAATGTGACATTGTTGGAAGTAAATTGACAAGGGCTGATAGTTTCTTTTATCTTCTGTTCTATATCTTTGCACTGTGAAATCTAGGAAACTTTAGTCGGGATGCCTGATTTATCAGAAGCCGATATATTATTTGGAGATCCACGGATTGAAGTTATAGTTCCAGCTGATCGTTTTGTGTCCTATTTTTAGCTTGTAAATTTAATAGTTCTTCGTCTGGACCCCACTGTGTCTTTACACTCTACAGGTCTGTGTAATGGCCAAAGATGGCTGCAATGTAGCTTGAATTTGACATGACATTACATTTACATGAAAATTTGTCTGATATCAGTATCGGACCACACATCTGGTTAATTATCAGTTATTGTATCTGGCCTAAAAATTCCATATTGGATTTAACTTTCTTGATGGTTGATATGATTGCCGAGTCTGATTAATGTTCATGAAATAGAACTTCTATTCTATTTCACCTCTAGCACATCGGCCCAGCCATCCCAGAGGTCAGCTCCATTTGGTTTAAACTATACCTTTATCATGTCACTGGTCATGGACCTCCTTCTCTGCTGCTGTCCAAGGGCTCCAGGCTGCGGAAGCTGCCAGAAAACTTCCAGGTGCGTCTCGTATGTCTATCCATAAAATTTACAGATTTTTTTCTTGTATGGAAGTGAACTTTAGTGAAGCTTAATTTCAATTATATTTTTAAAAGGCATATGACAGGCTCCTGATCACTTCCTGGGGTCACGACCCTGGTGTGGTGCCCACATCAAATGTGCTCACTATGCTGAACGATGCCTTGACTCACTCTGCGGTGCTCATTCAGGTATAGAAGTTAATAGTAAATAGTAACAATCACAAAACCTCACATCTCCACCATTTAACATGTTTATTCCTGTTTCCACAGGGTCATGGCATGCATGGGCATGGAGAGACAGCATACATCCCCTTTCCCTTTGACGAGGACGACCTCAAAGGAGGTTCATTGCTTGTATTATACATTTACATTGTCACCTCTTAGATAGAAAGTATTGTAAGTAGTATTCTGACTCTTCTCATTATCTCTGCCCTGTAGAGTTCTCCTATTCTAACATGTGTGTGCACAAGGCTCTGAAGATCCTGCGGGACAAAGTGGATTTGGAGCATCAGTGTGGCTACATCACTATGCTGAACTGCAACAACAGGCACCGCCGCAGGCCCAGTGATGCTGATGCAGGAGGTGTGAGCCGCTGCCCATTCTTAACTGTCCATTCCTCCAATTTATGGCCACGCTGATTAAGAAAACAATTATTAGCCACTACTTGGGAACTTATCGACAATTGTACAATTACATTAGAATGATAAAAGGGTTTGCTGCTGCCTTTTAATAGGGCTGTTTTTTGGTCTCTTAATTCAGTTACTCTTTTAATTGCCCTCTCTGGGTTTGATTACATCGCTTATCTGGCTCCAGTCTGCATACAGCCCTGGTTGTTACTCAGTCTATTCTGTGCTCTGGTTTTCAGGAGACTCTGAGTTGGGTGCAGGGTTTGATGCCAATGGAAGCAATGAGTCTTTTGAACTGGTTGCTGAGGAGAACAATGGGGATAGCACTAAGAAGCAGGGAACAGAGGGTATGTATTGCAGCAGAGGCCATTAACCTTACCGGTCAGTGGAAGTCAAATTTTCCTTCTTTACCATATGAGAGATGGCAGCCTTTATACATTTTTCTTCACATGCAAACTGTACCTTTGTAGTGTCTTCCAGTGAAGATGAGTGGGTGCCTCTGGAGCTGTGCTTTGGAATGCCACTCTTTAGCTCTGAGCTAAACCACAAAGTATGCCAGAGAATTGTGTCACACAAACTCTGCAGCAAAGACAGGTAACCTAGACAACATACTACAGATATGCAAAATGTATTAGGAAAGTTAGTAACGATTGAATGAGAAATTTTCTTCTGCTTCCAGTCTTCAAGAACTACTACATTCCAGCCGAAAACTGTCTTTGAAGGTCCTGAGTTTTGTCCAGTCTTTCCAGGTAGGGCTTTTTCAGAGCTGTACTGTTAAAATGTAGCATTGTTTTTAACTGTTGTATACAAAGGTTCTAGCTAATAGGATTTCACTTTATTTTGGATGTACTGCTCACATTATTAACACACTTAACAGTTTTAGGGTTAGGTTTTCCTTAAAGATTAAGTGTGTTGAAGAAAAAAAATCCTATCTAAGAGTTTCCTAATCTACGCTAAAGTGTCAAATTTCCCTTAAGTAGTTCCTTAAAAAACTAGCAAAATGTAAAAGTAGAAAAATCTTATCTTAAGGGTTGAAAGTTTTCAAACATGATCCAGTATCTAGACAACTTTTCAGAGACTAAGTGAAGAACTGTTATTGTGAGAATACAGATGTAACATTTTTTCTACAATTTCTTTTTTTAGTTGCTAAATTTCACTGGCAGTGTAGTTACGCTGGAGCTGTTGTACATACTGTATTTGATTTGTTTTCCATAACATGATAAATTCAGTTAATAATGTCATCATAAAAATTATAATAATTTTGAAAAATCACAATAAAGTCTGTGCAGATGTTTCTTTTGATAATATAAATCTTAGATAGTTCATGCGTTTAGTTACTGAAGCTAATTCTGTTTGGTTATTTTTGTAGTTTGGAAGTAAAATGGGGGGGAATAGGAGGAGGGCAATGTACTGCTTTACTCATAATGTATTGTTCTGTATTAATCCTTTAATTTAAAAAAGTCATTCTGTTAAAGACTGAGGGAACTTTATTATGGAAACTATGGAATTTTGCTACAGAAAGCCACAGTCGCTGTAGTAAAACTCTGTGTTTTCCAGTATTTAAGTGATGGATTTTATGAAACACTATTAATGCCCTTAGATAAAGAAGGAAAATCTTCCCTTGAGTTTTGTACTTACAGTTTCTATGAAACCAGGGTTAGGGTTTTTTACATTTAGGATTGAAGTTAAGGATAGGGCTTAGGTTTAGGGCAGTGGTTCTTAACCTGGGTTCTATCGAACCCTTGGGGTTCAATGAGTCGGTCTCTGGGGTTCAGAGGAGCCTCTGCCACAGAGGTAGACACACTTGTGTAAATTCGTGATGACACGCCCCGCTTGACCAAAAACAAATTAAATTCAAAATAAAAAAAATTAAGTTATTAAAAATTTTTTCATTCTTAAAAAAAATCCAAATTAATTTTTAATTAGTAAAATGGTTAAAAAAAGGGGGCTGAAATTCTATTATGAGGCCGAAATATTTTTTCAGGGCCAGAATAAAGTAATACCGTAATTTGTTGGGAGTTCATGCACTGTGTTGGTTTTGTTCTTTGAGCAAGGTGATGTTCATGCACGGCTCATTTTGTGCACCAGTAAAAAAAACATATATCCATGTCTTGAATTTGGAGAAAAAAAATCATATTTTATTTATCACTATAGAAGGGTTCAGTGAATGTGCATATGAAACTGGTGGGTTCGGTGCCTCAAAAAAGGTTAAGAACCACTGGTTTAGGGTAAGGTTAAAACTCTTGACAATAAAAGTGACTCCAGTAGATAATTTGTTGAATGTAAATCAAATGCAATATAAGCATCTGCAAAGCTTCAAAAACAACCTATCCACATAAATTCTTACCACTAATAGCTAGCTGTCACATCATACAGTGGTAATTGTAAAAATAGCAATGGGCATATCAGTGCACTGTACCACAGTAGCTAATATACTTGTGTATTTAATAGCTGTGTAGGAGCATCTGCTGATTTTATCCTCACCAAAGCATTCAACTGTAATTCCGATGATTTCACAGATCGAGCTCAAATAAACAAACATTACTCAGTGCTGCCCTCTAAAGATTTTGTTGCACCTGTTAGAAGTTAGAACACATTTTTATTTCATGCATATTTATATTCAAGTCTTACACTAGCTACAATAATGCTTTGTTTCAGCATTGCTCCTAGCTTCCTGTTTGGATATAATGTGATTAATCTTGTTGTAAAGCACATTCTCTCTTTGTTCTTTTCTGACACTCTTTAGGATTCCAACCAGCCTGCTGATCCCGACAGTGGGGTTTCAGGGCCCCTTAGCCAGCCCCCGGCAGAGTCCGGCGTCCCACTCCCTGCCCTCAACCTCCTCTTTAAGGACGGCCAGCTGAAGGAGTGGAGCGGCCGGGCTCCACCTTCCCTCCACATCTCCACCGCACAGAGAGACCAACCCACATAAAACTATGCCTACATAAATCATCTCAACCAATCCTTATTCTTCATACTATGTCCCACCCACCCTGATTAAATCCTGAATTACCAGTGTCACTGTCTTGGCTCTGTGTCACACTAAACCCAGCATTTCAATGCACCTGCTAAACCTGGACCGAGCCAAGAGTAACACTAGTGCTGACTTGAGATAAGTTTGACCACTCCTAACCTCTCATGTTATCAAGCATCAAATGTCACGTCACTTGATGAGATTATTCAGTATAAATAGACAAAATACTCTCACATAAGTGTGAATTGTTACATGTATATGGACTTTGCTTGAAGAAAAAAAAAATAGGACCAATCCTGTGGTTGGATGAAGTTGCCCAGGTCTCTTGTATATGCCTATTTGTACTGTCATGTTGTGTGACCCAATGCATGATATCATTGCACAAAATCTCAAAATAGCAGCTGGGTATGCAACAAAGAAAGTGGGCTTTTACTTTTATTGCACAGCATTTCTTTTTTTTACTCATTTATTGAAATTTTCTGGCATTTTTGGGGCATTTTTCAGATGCAAAACATTCCTACACAATTTTGGGGTAACCACAGAGTATACAAGCAAAATACACTAGACAATTATTTTTCACTGTGTGGTAACACCAAAGATCTTTTCTGTTTTGCATTTTGATTTTTTTACAGCCATTTTATTTTGTTTTAATTTTGCTGCCTTATAAATTAATGACTTGGCACGCAGTAGACAACAATCAGTTCTGTGCTTGTACTTGTCTGATGAGGCTCATTCATTGGCCAACTCATTTGGACTGAGTTTACAGCTTCTGTTTTTGAGAGCCTGGGAATGTTCTCATATGTACACAGACAACCATTCATCTTTTTTATGTTCATACCGTGGTGTGTTGCATATCTGTGCAAATTTAATCCTTCATTGTGAATATGTAGCATTGCTACAGTGTTGAAAGCCTCTCTGTGGCCTCACTATTGTTTCCCCCTGTTTTTTTCTTGCCTTTTTAAGGATGCTGGTTGTGTTTCCCTATTTGAACTCTAGTAGAGATTGTTGATGATGATTATAATGGTGTTGATGCCACTGGTGAAGATAAATAAGAGATATTGGTGCAGCATGATGAGTGTTTAGAGACCATTGTGTGTCTACTGTGCATCACTCTCTCACCTTCTTCCCAAAGACCCCCTCCCCACTCCGTCCAGTTCGTCCCTTTCACTGGTCTCCTATTTTGCACCCCATTCATATCTTTTCTCTAGCTAACAGTGATGGACCCTCACACCCCCAATGCCCTTGCTCCTTACCAATCCATCTCAGTGTTAGACAAAAACATGTTAGTTTTATAAAGTCAACCTGCATTTTAGGAACTCTTTATTGTAGCGTGTTTGATGGGACTGTGAATAATGCTCTAATGTAATTAAATGGGTACAAAAGTGACATTCCTTCTCACCCCACCCCATCCACAAAAACAGAAATACAAGATATACCAACATGTAAAAAGTATACGATAAATATGAATAAATAAATATGTTGCAACAACCTTCGCCTAAAAAGCGTTTAGGCATTTGCAGTCCTTGCCTAAGGCAATGTGGAGTCAGAACAGCTTCCTGGGGCGCTTTCTGGATTAGATGCAGCCAGGTTCGCTCCCCATCCCCCCCCCCCAGCAGCTGTAATTACTACTGCAGCACAAATGTACAGTGTCACCAGGGGGCAGCGAGGGTCTGAAATGGGTCACGTCACCTGAGGACAGCGAATATAAATTCAACACCTGAGCAGAAAAAAAGCATGAGATGAGACAGCACTACAGAATAGCACCACCAGATGACTATGCCTGATTGTCTATCTTCGTCTGTCATCTTGTCCTGCCTGAATATTTTTTCCCTCTCTGCAGTGCAGACTACAAATTTGAACATTTTCAGTCTAGGTGCAAGGTTGGTACAAGCTGTATCTCATTATATTGCTGTATTTTTTAAAGGGCCCATATCAGGAAAACAGTTCTGCTCCCTTTTCCCCCCAAAATAAAAGTTCTACTATGTAAACACTGCTTCAAAACATATTGTTCACTCTGTCCACACAGTACTTACATTATATGAGGTACAAAATGCATTGTTTCTGTGATGTCACAAAACCTTGTATGTTTGCCTTTTCACACTATAGCACTTTAACACAGTCAGGCACACTGAATATGGCTTCAGATGTTACATAAAATCACTTCAGAAGTGATTATTCAATCAAGGTATAATTAGAGTCATACATAATACATTAACCCCCACAAATATAAAAACATGTAGGATATGGGCCTTTTAAATGGTTAACCCTTTGTAAGTCAGGTTTCATATATTTCCTTTTGAAACTAGTGTAAGCTGAGGTAAGAATACTCATTATTTCTGAAATACCTTCTAAGTTTTGGAGTTCACACTCAAACTGGTACATCTGTTTTCCTTAGACATTAAATATTAATATACTTCTGCTTATCACTTAGTAGATATTATTTATTTATTGCTTCCTCACTTGTCTCCTTTAAGACATTTTATACCAGCTGCTGTATGTTTATTACACATATCCATAAATAAATACAACATATTACATAAGTGCTACACAGTACTTAAACTTATGTAAGTGTATGTCTGACCCCTAGTTTATGTTGATGTATATAC
>BRDA01023596.1:0-13432 GCA_036984385.1 Crenuchus spilurus
TGACAGTAAAAAAGTCCTCCACTCCGTATGGAAATGCTCAGTTTTAGGTTTCTTACACAGGCAGAACAAACATACATGTTAAGAACTTACAGTGAGAGGAGAACACGGACTACTAGCCAACTTGAAAAAACGCTGGTTTACAAGTCCAGATGCTGAAAGGAAAACTGCCAAAAATGCAGAAAAGGTGCTTGTTTATGGCAGTTTTCGGTCACATTGGGCAGGAGGTTTTTGGGGATCTGGCAACCCTAATCGCAACTCCGTAAACAGAGCTGGTCGTCTATAATTCTTAAGAATAATAATCATATCATAGTTAACTTCACATACAACACACAATAATAATATTTTTCTTGTAATATATAAATATATAATAAAAGTATTACACTCTAGTAAAAAGACATCGCAACCAGGGTTGCCAGGTTTGTGAAAATGCATTCACCTTCCGAGGGGAGGATGCAGGGATTTTTGCACTAAATAGAAAAGAAAAGGAACAATATAATAATTTATTTTTTATGCTTTTGTGATTGGGTGCTTTAGATTTTATCAATAGATAGATTTTATTTAGATAGTATCATTTTGTGTATGGCAGTTTTCTGGCTGGAGGATTTGGGGGATCTGGCAACCCTGAACGCAACTCCGTAAACAGAGCTGATCGTCAATAATCCTCGTGGACATGAGTGACATGAATATTAGAATACCGCAGAAATCAATCAAAGAAAGATTGAGAGATGCCCTAACGTTAGGCTAGATACTTTTCCTTCCCTGCCGGGGCCGGATAGCACTGTGTAGGCCGTAGGTTGGGTGGCGAAGACGGATGATAGGCTGACGTCTATTTTTTTAATGCCATGCGATCTACCTACACTACCTTTGCGATCGACCGGTGAACCCCTGACGTAGCGTTTAGGCATATAGTGTTCATTGAAATGTAGGAAGTACTGCCAGGGGATGAATGACCGAGAACGGAGCCTTATGTATCATGCATGTAATGCCTCTTGCATCACTGGCCAAATTGGCTAGTAAGTTTTTATTAACACCCGCCAAAATGATTTTTTACCTGCATTTGGCGGGTGTTAATTTAGAACCCTGCCGACATCGCTGCTCCTTTTGGCTACTTTCACGTTAGCCCGCTGTTGTTGTGATCACGTGGGGTCTGCATGTTGGCTCCATTCGCGGCTGGATGTAAACGCTGGAGTGGAGTAAGCAGACTACTGGATTTGACTCCTTATATCGGAGCGCTTTTATCGGAGATTTTTTATGCTGGCCGATAAAATCCGATAATGGTTTTTATGGCTGTTATCGGACTTGTATCCGATATCAATATCGGATCGGGACACCCCTACTGTTAAGATTTTTTACTCATGTTGCAGTTAATATGAATTTATTTATTTTGTCTGTCTTTATTTTATAGGTGTTGAAATTAAAAAATAAAACTGACAACTCTTAATCTGAGAACCCTGGGAATCCTTTATATATATATATATACATATATACATATATACATATATACATATATACATATATACATATACATATATACATATACATATACATATACATATACATATACATATACATATACATATACATATACATATATACATATACATATATATATATATATATATATATATATACACACACGCACACGCACGCACGCACGCACGCATGCACGCACACACGCACACACACACACGCACGCACGCACACACATTATTCTGTGAAAAAAAAATCGCAATTAGATTTTTTACTCAAATTGTGCAGCCCTAAGAATAGCTAGCTGGAAGATTATTCCAAACACATCTCATAAACAAAACAGACTTTGGCTACATTATCACAACACACAAGAAAAAAATGGTAACAACAAACATACAAAAACCTCTCACAGTATACAGACATGCTCTCACACAACACTCAGTGTCTCTCAGTGTCAGTCTGTACCTACTTCCTCTTAGACTCGTCACCTTATAAATCAGATGTCCCACTGATGGATAAAATGATGTATTTTCATGTTAAAGGGTTACTGTATCATTATTTTTCACTACATTCTTTTAATGCCTTCATCATTGTGTGCAAACCTTAAGAGTGGTTACTGTATGCTTAGAGTGCATAAATGTGAACTTGCTGAACCTGCCATAAGGAAGGTTGAACTTTGTTTAAACCAGGTCACAATGAATAGAGCTGGGCTCTGCTCCAAGGGGAGATTCAGTAGTTTGGGCAACAGGTGATATGATCAAATGTTTGTTTATTAAAAAGGGAGTAAGAGTCCCTGTTTTAATCATCTCAAGATTTCTGGCTTGTACACTAATATTTACAAAAAAATAGAAACATATTGTGTCTCTAGTTGGGGAGGACAAGAAGCAGCAAATGTAAAGTGTTGTCTAACTGAACAGTTTGCATAAAAAAATATAATGATGTAAAATTTGGGTATAACTAGAGAGACCCTTGAGGCATGTTTTCAGAAGATCTCCGGAGGCTCTCCTATGTAACACTTCGACTTCTCAATCTTGCAAGCAAAAATAAAGGCTGGACCCTTTTCCTTCACAAAGAACATCTCAAGGTTCCTTTGTTTTTGATAGTTAGACAGTGAAGTACTGAGGCAGGTAAAAAGCATTACAACCACATTTTAGTGGAGAATGCATGTGGGCTGCATATGGATGTGAAGTCTGAACACTGAAGAAAGAGGAAGATGTATTCAGCCTTTTGAAAACGAGCATCAGGAAGATCTCATGGATGAAGATGATGACCACTGAGCAAGTCTATGAGATGGCTAGAACTCAAAAGGAGTTACTGATGCACCTTAAATGACAAGTTATGTTACTTCGGTCATGTGATGAGGCAGCACATGAGAGCACTGAAGGAAGTGGAGGGAAGTCTGAAGACGTGCAAGACCAAGAATAACCTGGATGGAGAACATCAAGACATGGACTGGATTATCAGGTGACAACCTGCTACAATGAGAGACAGAGGACATTGGAGAGAAGTGACTCAACTGTACAACCTACCATCGCCAAACAATGATGGTGTGTGACATGACATGCATGTGAGCAGATGTGCAAAGCATTACTGACCCCAATACCCGTCAACGGTCCCAAACAACCTACTAAGTAAAACTTCATCTGTCAAAAGTCATGTCGGCAGCTCTGACCAATCAGAGACATGTTTGCGTGGTTGTTGGGACGCATTCTAGTTCATTTAGGTTTGTGCCTGTGTGAAAACAAACCAAACTGTGCTGAAAATGCTCCAAGTTGAACAAACCCATTCTGAGTTGTCCTGAGAAACAAACTACAGGTGTGAAAGCACCAGAAGAGCATCACGTGAGCTCTTTCTTACCCACTGCAATAAGGCTCAACAGCAGGTCTCCATACTGTAGAGACAGAACTGATCTCCTGCTGTCTGAGCTGTGGATACACTGTGTAATGTCACCGATACTTGTAGAGACACTAGTGTGTGCGTATCTATAAATGAGATATATAACCTGAGTTCTTAACTATAATAATAAACTGAATTTATTGATAGACCTAATATCACTCACCTGATGAGTTTAATTATTCACTTTTGTAAATGAAGTACTCTCATCTTTATTCACTATTAACATCAATTATTACACTTTATTAGTTGCTGAGGCATCACACTATTGTTCTTCAAAAGTCTTATTTTTATTATGCATCTAGCATCTTCTTCTTACGTCTTCTTCGCAGGATTTTGTCTTTCGACACAGGACAAACACTGAAACATGCGGTTTTGGTCTCGATCGGTGTGCGTCCATAGCCTGTTCAGATTCGTTCATCCCTTCTTCCGCTACACTCGTTTTTCCACAGAAAAAATTCCCATCCGGATGAATGGGGCCCAAACTCTGTCAATTTTCAAACTGCTGTAACCCGGCCAATTTTCGAGCTACAAACACGAAATTTGGCAAGGCTTTCAAAATCTCTGCATTCATTTTAACGGGGCCTGGCTAGAGTGTGTGATGTCATCACCACTCTAGCTTTCAGTGAAAATCAGCATCATTCAGTTTTTCTCCGAACAAAAACCATATACTTTGTAAAACCCGTATACTTTGACGTAGAAACACCACTTAAATTTAAAAACGTAAGAATACCTCCCCTCTGTGAATTCCCAAAAGATCTAATCGTTACAAAAAACAGTTTTGGAGTTACGGACCTTTGTTCGGCACTAGGCCCCCAAAACTCTCCCATTCGCTCCCATGTTAATTTTAAAAAATCAGATTCGGCTTTTCACAAATTTTCATTTGTGTTTAACTCATAAATCAGAGACCCCTTCATCTATCTAAATAATTTTACACCACAGTGATGGGCAATGGGTCCTCTCTCAAACAAGCTTTTTGCTTAAGTGAGAGGTCAAATATTTCCTGAGTAATGGGTGTTTGTTTGGAGGGTGTAATTCAAGCATTTTCAAGGATTTCTCTCTGTCTGTCTCTGTCACACACACACTTCTGACAGGGCAACAGTAATCACAACCCCTCTTACATACTGGTTTATCAGTATACTAGTCATTCTCTCACTCACACAGTTTGTACGAGACACACACACACACACACACACACACACACACACACACACACACACACACACACACAAACAGAGATCTAAACATGTATAACTACAACCTCTCTCTCTGTCACTCACGCACACACACACACTAATAAGGATCTAGTGGGCCATCTCTCTCTCTCTCTCTCACACACACACACACACACACACAAAGGATTCAAGGTTACTTTGTCATTCGCATCACATGTAGTACATGAGGTGGAATGAAAATACATTCCCAAGGTCTCAGTTTTACCCAGTGTAGTAGCTTGATATAAATATAAAACATCTTTGAGTATATGCAGATATACAGACATGTAGACTATACAATGTAAATATAGACTGCACACTATGCAGAGCAGTATATTATATCAGCAGTAACTTAAACTGTACAATGTCCAGAGTATTGAGCACGGCATGGGGAGATTAGAAGCAAGTTATATGAATGAGTGGATAAATAATAAATATTAGCAGCTTACAGTTAAAGTGAACAAGTGTAATAAAGTGACAGTGGAGTGTGTGTTTCCTAAGTGGAGTTTAAGAGTCTAACAGCCTCACAAATGAAGCTGTTCTTCATTCTGGTGGTTCTACACTGTATGGACCGCAGCCTCCTGCCAGAGGGGAACAGGACAAAAAGTGAGTGTGCTGGGTGGGTGGGGTCCTTCATGATGCAGGTGGCCCTTTTCCTGCATCTGGAGGCGTAGATGTCCGTGGTGGTGGGGAGGCTAACTCCAATAATCTTCTGTGCATCTTTCACCCTCAGAGAATTCCTGTCTGCAGCAGAGCAGCTGCCATGCCACACAGTGATGCTCGAGCACAAGACGCTCTCCATCATACATCTGTAGAACGATCTGAGAACTGAGGTTCTGAGACCAGCTCGCCTCAGCCGTCTGAGGAAGTAGAGCCGCTGATGTGCCTTCTTAACCAGACTGGAAGTGTTGTTGCTCCAGCTGAGGTTGTCACTTAGGTGTAGATCCAAGTACCTGTAGCTGGGGACCACTTCCACCTCAGATCCTCTGACATGCAGGGGGGCGGTGGGCACGCTGGCTTCTTCTGAAGTCCACAATCATCTCCTTCGTCTTTTTCACATTGATGCAGAGGTTGTTTTCTCTGCACCAGCCCTCCAGGTGTTTCACTTCCTGCCTGTAGCCAGACTCATCATTGTTTGTGATGCATCTGACCACAGCTGTGTCATCTGCAAACTTCACAATATGACAGCCTGGTTGGGTAGCTGAGCAGTCATATGTGAGCAGAGTGAACAGGATGGGACTTAACACACAGCCCTGAGGGGAGCCAGTGCTGAGGGTTAAGGTGGAGGAGGTGATGTTGTGGATCTTAACAGACTGTGGTCTGTTGGTCAGGAAGTCCAGGACCCAGTTGCAGAGGGAAGCATTCAGTCCGAGTGTTGAAGGCTGATGTGAAGTCCACAAAGAGCAGACGGACATAGTAGTCCTTCTGTTCCAGGTGGGTGAGGGCGGTGTGGAACACAGAGGAAATGGCATTCTCTGTAGAACGGTTCTTCTACTACCGCCCTCATTAGAATATGACTCCTTATGAATTCATCCTACACAGCAAATTTCTGGAGTTCAAAAAGCTGGAGTTAAACAAAAATGTGTGAAAGTGTTAGATTGTTTGAGTTTATTCTCTAATTTAGACTACAAGTTGAGTTCAGGGGAACTCTTTGGTGGTGAAGTACTTCTGAGTTTATTCCAAGGTGTTGAGGAGCGTGACTGAACTCTCTTGGAGTTGATTCACCTTCACAGCTTCGTGCCACTCCAACGCTTCACTTGAACTCAGCAGGTGAGTGCGCCATTTTACTTTTGCGCACTTCATGAATTAATATAATTATCCACATTACTTCTGATTTATATGTGTATGAACAAATTTCTACTTTGGAGTAAGTGTTTGCAAGTTTAAGCAGGAACAGGCAGGACAGGAGATGTGCAGTCAATGTGCAGTGTACTAGCCAACTAATGCTAGCGGCTAACGCTATATAAGCGTTTTATAGCTCTCTGTGGGCTTTATAGGGTCTTTCTGGCTATAAAGTTGTAGTTTCTTAACCAGAATTTTCAGATAGCCAGATTCTCATTCGGCTCCCATCTTATCGCAGCTGACCTTGCTGCGGTACTGTAAACACCCCCAGGAGATGTGGTTGCTGTAGAGATTATCTCCCCTTCCCTGGACTCAGCCTCCCTTTTCCCCTGATTTCAACGCCATCCAATGCTACACAACTGACTCTTACTGTCTGCTTTGCTCAAAAGTTTTTTTTCATGCCAGACATGTTTTTCTCTTGCCCCCCTTTTCCACCCCTCATGTATGCAGTTTTTCTTCATTACTTTAAGGTTAGCGCTGTGTTAAATGGCTGCCCTGCCAGCAAGGGCTGGAACCTGAATTCCCCAAAGGGATCAATAAAGTATATCTGTATCTGTATTAGAGCTATCAAAAATTTGATCTTGTCTGCGCTCCTTTTGTTTTCAGGAACATTTCTACAACATTGACAGCAACAACACTCACTTTCTTGAGTGGCGTGTGAAGACGGTGCAACGGCAATCCAAAATTAATTTTTTTTGTTTTATTATTTTTTTAAACTTTCGTATGTCAGTGGCATTTGGCCACACAATTCATTTTATGTGCACACCTATGCATAATAAAATAAAAAAATAGAACAAATCAGTAATGTTTTTGTTGGTCATTTTCTCCTAAATGTTCTGGTGTTTTAAAATAATATAATAAAAAAAACTTTATTGAATTTTTTACATCAACTGTTAACACTGTGAAGGAGTTTATGTTAAAATTAAATAAAGTTGAGAGCTGTATTTTACTCTAGATGGGATAAGTATTTAACTCTTGAACAGAGTTAAAAGGCCAACTCCCAGAAAAGAGTTACTTTAACTCTGTCATAGAGTGTATTCGATGGTCACGCATATACATTTAAATTAGTTGATTTTAACTCTGAGTTTATTCCAAAAACCAGAATTTGCTGTGTATATACTTAAATATTGTCCACTATGTTTATATATATATAAAATGTGTACATTTTTCTTGTTATTAGTAGATGCATATCACCGTATTGAAAAAGGTGCAGAATCCTGTTATTAAACACTGCACTAGATGTTGCAGTAACCGTTAATGTATGTTCTGCACACCTGAAGTGTATTGCCCTAATGAATTACATCATGTACAAAACCGTATGCTCAACCACAAGACTAATGCTAATTTTTCTGTTAAATATTCTCTAATACCCTCTAGTCCTCTTAATTTGCTAATCTGTTTTTTCTACATTTTTCGAAGATGGTGATGCCTACAGCTGTTGGAGACATTTCCTTTAGGGAGGTATGGTAGACTCTCCTTACAGTACATAATCTGAATATTCTTTTGTCATTTTTTGTGGTCTATGCATAATTTCTTACCTTTATCTTAATTGCATCACACATTATTTTTCAAGTAAAGTGCCAACTTCTATCATGGAGGACGTGACAGTCTAGTGCAGCACCAACTCAAAAAGACACCAGCCCAGCAGAGTTCTGAAGTAAGTATACCATTTGTTTATCTTGCATTGTAACCAAAGGATAATCCAGTGATGAAAAACATAATGGCTGCAGTGGAATGGACGAAGGGAAGGTTCATCCAAAAATCCTGGACATGGAACAAGAAGATGCCTTGTTGGCCTGTGCCACCTACCATTTGTTCCAATATGACTGTACAGACCTTCAAGAAGTCTGGAAACCTTTTGTGTTTACATCTGAATTAAGAGATGACTTGGATGTTTTTCTTAAGATATAAAAGAAATATGTGCCAGCTGTGATTAACCTGAACCCTATTCTTCTTGAATGACTTGTCTGCCATTTCTGTTGTAATAAATTAATACTTAAACATCTGTAGCAGTTTGCTTGGATCAATAAGATCATCTTCTAAATATAGTTGGTACTACACAAAACTACATTGCAACTATAAAGCTAAATAATGAGTAAGGGTGGCTTTTTTGTGTATATTAATCATATTGCAGTTTGAGGCATTTATCTGACACCCTTATCCAGAGATACTTGCAAAAGTGCTTCATTGTTTCTTAACAGTTTTAAATTGAACCCTAAAAGTTCCTGAAGGAATAATAGGAAGAGCTAATAATTTTTTCAGGAAATAAAGCAGTAATTTATTTTAGGCATATGGAATAATGTTATTAGATTTATTATACGGTAATGTGAGACAGTAATAGCAACCCTTGTGTAACAATCATTTTTTTTATTGTAAAATTTCAGGATTTAGTTTATGAAACAGTTCTGCTGTTTATTTTGTACCTGCTATATGTTTACTGTAGTGTTTAAACCCCATCACAATAAATTTGTGTTGATTTACTAAAACAAGCTACCACAGTGTACATGTATAGGTAAAGCTGGCTAAACAAAACAAAAGATGCTAAAAGCTAGGGATGTTACGATATTCACGATATCGCGGGATTAAAACTGTCTCGATGTCGTGGTGGTCGTGTTACGATATTTAAAAGGCAGCTATCCATTCCAAAACAAGTTTTACCCACTCCCGCGGAGTAAAAAGCATTGTAAACTACATAGACCATGATCCTTTGCATAGCATTGTCACGCAGAATCGCTGTTTGACCAATAGGAATGCAAGCTGCATACAAGTGATCATGGCGGAAAGCAGCGAACAGAGTGTGGATACTGCCGGAAACACCCCCGAAGCGGATATTGTGTAAGCTCCTGCAGCTTTCAAGTCTCATGTGTGGAAGCATTTTGGTTTTGCAACGACAATAAACGCTAAGGGAGAGAAGGTGGCGGACCTACAGTGGACTATGTGCAAACACTGTCACACTACTGTGCGTTATAACACGGGAAACATGAGAAGTCATCTGACGACCCATCACCCCGAAAAGTTTATAGATTCTCTCACAAAGAAAGCCCGTCTGGTCAAAAAACTTTACAGGAGGCATTTTTAACAACTATGCCACACAACAGTGCAACAGGGCATAGTTAGTAAGTCTTTTGCCTGGCTATTCTATAAGTAATGTTCCCAGATTATATTATGTATTGTTTCAGCAGGCTGGTTTGTATTTGCCTGAATTTGAACCTAAGTTAACGTTATTTTTTTTCACTTTGAGGGAATCCTGTTAAATGACAAGTAATTCCCTGGTGTTTAGATTTAACTTGAACATTGCACATAAGGATACATTTATGTCACCAAATATTACTATTTGGAATATTGTTGTTTCTGATTTTCTTGAGTTTGCACGTTAAAAGCACGTGATCTGCTTTTTCTGTTCTGCTCCAAAATATGACAATAAATGGCCTGATGAATGGCAAAAGCAGATTAAATGTCAGTTTTTTGTTTTCACTACAAACTCAATATTGTGAGCTATTTTACAATATCGTGAGCCTCTCCACAATATCACAATAAATATCGTACCATGAGTTTAATATCGAAATCGTATCGTACCGTGGGATTTGGATACTATATCTACTAAAACCCTCATGTCAACAAAAATAGTCCCAGCAAAACTATAAGTATTACATCTGGACACCAAAAAACACTATCATTGAGTATAAGGTAAGTGAGGTGATAAAGTGTTGTTTGTAGTTTTAAAATGAGGAATTATGTATACTGTCACTATACAAAAGCAAATATCAGTGAGTGCAGATTGTAAACCCCAAGAAACATTATTAAGACATGTGACTGAACATCATGATCCATAAACTATAATAAAGGCCGTGTCGTGGCATTCAGAGCAACCTCAATCAAATATTAAATAATTATTTATATTATAAAAATATATTTATAAAAAAATAATTAACAAATAAACCCAGCTCCAGTGTTAGACACAGATTAAAACACGACAGGACAAACCAATGAAAATACGTCATATGTGGAAAACGTAAACAACACACACCAGTTTGAAGACAAACGAAATGGCTCGTAGAGTCGGCTCTTTGAATTGAACAATCAAGAGTCTGCTCGATCAGAGCCTCACCACACATGACTGATGGAGACAATATTTTACTAAACGATTAAGCTAAGCAGTAGAAAAATTAATCAATACATTATAAAAGAGCTGTTTTGGGAGCCGTAAGAGTCGGCTCTCTGAAATGAGCAAGAATGCCCATCACTATCTTTTACTCCCTCTCTCTCACACACACACACACACACACACACACACACACACACACACACACACACACACACGCACGCAAAATACTCAGTAAGAAAAGTAGCTATTATGTCCTAAAAGTTGCTTAATAACTTCGTCACCTAATTTGCATACTGATCTGACCTGCACAAAAAGGCAGAGGAAGACAGAAAACGAAAGCGCGGGATGAGGATCTGCTGCTTCAGGGAGAGGAGTAATAAATAAACTCAATAAACACATTTCCTGACTTCTGTTTTTTGAGGAGACATTTATTTTTAGAATTACTGAACATTTCACAATTTCATATGTTAACATATAAAATGTTATAGTACAAGGCCAGTGTGTACAGAGTCTTAAGTAAAAATGCATTAAAACTAGGGCTGTCAAACGATTAAAACTTCTGATTGCAATTAATCTCAGAATTTCATGTAGTTAACTGCGATTAATTGCTTTTTTTTTCAAATGGAGAATTTTGAAGAGAAACTTGGAGGCGTGTAAATGGATGGCTTATCACGGACTGGTATATGTGAAAATGAAATTAAATCAATAATTTCAAATACTTGGACCAACTCCATTTAATTCAGTGGAACCTTGACTTACGAGTGAACTAACTTACGAATTTTCTGAGATTAGAGATCAGTATTTTTTTTGTTTTTGTTTTATGATGTATGCTGAGATCTGAGTGATGAGCGAGCGAGCTTCCATCACCAGCCAATAGGAGTCTAGTGAGCATGAGTGAGTCAGAGATCACTGCTGACACTGCAGAGAAAGAGAAGTGCTGTGTTGTCACTGTTTCAGGGTTACAAGGAGAAAGTTGCTGATTTCCTAAAAGAAAATGACTGCGCATCTGCAGTTTAACGGTCACATGGACAAGTCAGAAGACCACTGGAACAATGTTTTGTGGACAGATGAGACCAAAATAGATCTTTTAGGTTTAAATGAGACGTTTGCAGAAAGGAAAACACTGCATTCAACATAAAAACCTCATCACTGAAATAAACAAGCAAGCAGTTCATGTGAAGAAACCCACTAACATCTCAGAGTTGAAGCAGTTCTGTACGCAGGAACGAGCTAAAATTTCTCCAATGTGATGTGCAGGACTGATCACTCACCAAAACGTTGCTACATAAAGGTCAAACCAGATACTGAAAGTTAAGCTTCACATAATTTTACCCCTTTTGTGTTCCAGTCGTCTTAGCAGATCTAAAGTGGAAAACGTGTAAATGGCTCATTTTCTCCAGTATGAATTACCATAAGGGTTTTAAGGCTAATTTAGAAGATTTGTCTTCTCCAGTATGAATCCTTTGGTGTGCTTTGAATTGTGAGACACGTACAAAGCTCTTATCACACTTAGAGCACTGATAAGGTTTGGTTCCTGTATGTATGGCCACATGACCTGTAAGACCTTTAGCAGTGGTGAAACTGTGTCCACACTGAGAGCAGACAAAAGGCTTTTCTCCAGTATGAATCCTTCGGTGATCTTTCAGGTCTGAGACTTGTATGAAGCTCTTGTCACACTGAGCACACCGGTGAGGCTTGTTTCCTGTATGAATGTGCGAGTGCCTCGTTAAAGCACTGGTACTGGTGAAACTGGCGCCACACTGAGTGCAAGTAGAAGACTTTTGTCCAGTGTGAATCATCCTGTGGGTCTTAAGGTTCTTTGCCTGTGAAAACTGCTTTCCGCACTCATCGCATCCGAATGGCTTCTCCCCAGTATGAATCATTGTGTGAGTTTTAAGGCGGCTCGATTGAGAGAAACCCTTCCCACACTCAGAGCAGGTGAACGGCTTTTTCTCGGCATGAATCGTCATGTGAATTTTGTAGTCGAACAACCTGAGAAAACTCTTCCCACAATGGGGGCAGCTGAATGGCTTTTCTCCAGTATGAATCATAACATGGGCCTTAAAGTTGTTCGCTTGTGAAAACTGTTTTCCACACTCAGAGCAGGTGAAAAGTTTTCCTCCGGTATGAGACGTCATGTGGGCTTTAAGGTGGGTCGATTTGGAGAAGCTCCTACTGCACTCCAGGCACACGAATGGCCTCTCTCCGGTATGAATTTTCACGTGCTGTTTTAAATCTGGTAAACGTGTGAAACACCACTCGCACTGAGAGCACTGAAAGGGTCGCTTTCCTTCGTGCATCTCCATGTGACGTTTCACAGATTTCTCCGAGCTGAAGCTCTTCGCGCACAGCAAACACACAAAGGCCTCTTCTCCAGTATGAATTCTCTGAGGACCTTTCAGGCGACAGGCATCACCGACGGCGTTCCCATGCTCAGTCTTTACACCACATTCCTCCTGTATCAGCCTCACTTCTGGATTCTGCTCCTCTTTGAAGTCTTCACATAATATTTCTACCAATAAACAAACAAACAAACATTGCTGTAGATATTTATGCACAGCAGTATAACCAGTATGAAATGTACTGTAGAAAACTATTTTAACTTCAAACAAGTTAACAGAACAACAAAGATCTTAATTCTGTTTTCTGTCTGAAGTTCATTTAGTGGCTGGGGCTTTAAACACAGTATCAACCATCTTTTATTGTCATGAGGTAGCGTCTTCACCTCTTCATCAAACCTGAGTCTCAGTCCTCTTACGGCTTCTTTCAGACCCAGATGTTTGACTTTTGAGCTTTTTCTTGGTTGATTGAGGATGTTTCTGTTGTTTGACTCAGTAATGAATTCATGTCTCTTAATGATTCTTCTTAAATTTTCACCTTCCTTACAATATCCAAATTTAGTTTGGCG
>BRDA01023608.1:0-10728 GCA_036984385.1 Crenuchus spilurus
TTGAAAATTCAAAAGGTCCACAAACTCAAGCACCACATATAAATGTGGTACTGAAATGTTTCCCGTAGTTGCAAAATTAAGATCATGTTTGAGATTCAATTTTGCCTTTAAAGCCTAAAAATACAATCTGTAATAGTGTTTTGTAAACTGTCTGTAGTAGTCTTACCTATGCATGTGATCATCTGCAGGCACTCCTGTCCAGAATGATCTTCAAGAGTTCTACTCTATTATTGAGTTTGTGAATCCAGGCATTTTGGGAACTTCAGCAGCATACAGAAAAATTTATGAAGAGCCAATCGTACGCTCTCGCCAGCCCACCTGCACTGAGGTAGTATGCAAGCACAGACAAAATATGCAGTTGAGGTTGAACGTTTGCATACATACAAGACTTTCAAAGCTAATTGTTTCACACCTTTACACATTCCTTGACAATGTTACCTCAGGCTACTTGATTTCCACACAAAATAATTTCAAAATAATAGCTAAGACATTAATTTATTTCAGTTTTTATTTACAACAACATATTTTCAGTAGATCAGATGATGCTTGAAAATTTAACACTCATTAACTCAAATTATCACACAAGTCCTAAAAGTAGATAAACAGAACCAAATCAAAGAAATGAGACAAAATGTTAGACTTTGTCATTTATTTATTGAGTGAAATGGTCCAATATTACATGTCTATGAGTGGCAAAAATATGTGAACCTTTTCTTTCAGCTCCTGGTGTAACCCCCTAAATACCTGCAATTTAAAGATTCTGATAATTGTTGATCAGTCCTCAGCTTGGCGGAATTTTAGTCCATTCCTCCATTCAAAACAGCTTTAACTCTGTTATGTTGGTGGTTTTTCCCCCACGTACTACTGGCTTCAGGTCCTTCCACAACATTTCTGTTGGGTTAAGGGCAGGCCATGAACTTTATTCTTCTTTAACCATTTTTTGGTTTAATAACATTTGATTGTAACAAAGACAATTGTGATGCTTATTGTCTTTGTGCATTACCCACATTCTCTTGAGATTCAGCTTACAGACAGATGTCCTGACATTGTTCTGTAGAATTTGTTGGTATAATTGAAATAAATGTAATGTTCCATTGGTGATGGTAAATCATGATACTATCCCCACCTTGTTTCACTGATGGGATGAGGTTTTTATGCTAGAATGCAGCGTTTTCCTTTTCCAAATATAAACCTTCTCATTTAAACCAAAAAGATCTTATTTTGTTCTCATCTAGCCACAAAACATTGTTCCATTAGCCTTCTGGCTTGTCCATGTGGTTATCAAACTGCAGACAGACCTTTTTGAAGAGCAGCAGCTTTGTCCTTACAACCCTGCCATGCACATTGTTTTTCTTGCCTTGCTCTTGGTATGATCTTTGTTGATTGACCTGGGCAGGATCATAATGGGCTTGAATTTCCTTCATCTGTCTGTCTGACTGGATTGGTGGAGTCCACATCTTGAGAGATGAGGCAGCCGTGGCCTGTTCGTTAGGTATCTGGTTTTGTGAAGGTTGCCGGTTCACCATCAAATTATCTGCTAATCCTAAAGGTTCACATACTTTTGCCTCTCACAGACATGTAATACTAGATCATTTTTCTCAATAAATAAATGACCAAAAATAATGTTATTAATTGGGTCTCTCTATTTACTTTTTTATTTTTGCCAATTTTCTCCCTTTTCCCAATGTGGTAGTCACCAATTAACCCAACCCATTAGTGACTCTCCCCATCACTTTGCACTGTCCCTGACTCTAGGAGGGTGAGGACATTCACACTCCTACTCCGTTGCATGTGATACAGTCACCGCCTCTTTTCAAACTATCGCTTGATACACCGTCCCTGGGGAGCCAACACGCTCGGAGGACAGTGCAGGGTCTCTAGTTTTGAATGGACCAATCAGTAGATACCTGAGCCAGCGGAAATTGCAATGCGAGAGTGATGGAGAGAGTGAGAGCACCATCTACCCACCTAGAGAAAGCACTGTCAGTTTTGCTCTCTGTGGGCCCTTCTGTTGATGACAAACAGCATGACCCGGATTCGAACTCACAATCCACTGGTCATAGTGTCATAGTTTATCTACTTTAAAGACTTCTGTGACCGTCTGAAATTTTAGGTCGAATTTATGTATAAATACAGAAAATTGTTTCACAAACTTTCATTTTAATGGTATACATTTTTGGGATTTTTAACTAATTCCTCCTGACCAAACTGTTGGATTTTAGTCCAGTTTGTTGGCCTGTGTGCTAGAACATGCTTTCAGTTCATCTCACAATTTTTCTATGGGATTTATTCCAGGACGGCCTCTCCAAAATATTATCTTTAAATAATTATAATCACAATATTAATACATGAAACTTGTGCTTTTAAATAATCTCAAATCACATAAAATCCTTTATGATACCATGAAAAGCAGCCACAGTTGGACCGTGTCCAGGGCAAACCGCCATGATAAAAGTGAATACACTGAATTTCTGTCTGTAATGGCATAGTGGTGGAAACAGCAGTGGTCAGTTGGTGCAGTGAAAATGACCATACTGAGCATCCAGAGCAGGGTAGACATGGTGGAAGTAGCTTTGCTCGGTTGGAATACGTGACAGAAAAGCTGGAGGACAATGGCTATGGTGGAATAAGCTAGGGGCCTTCAGAATGCAGGGCAGAGTAGCCGTGGTAGATAGACTCAAAAAGAATTAGAAATGTAGAGAAGTGGCAGTCAAACAAAAGGAGGCCAGTGTACTATGTTTGTAGACACAGTCATCCATAAACCGTCTTTGCACAACTTTGGAGGAATGCTTAGGATCATTGTTCTGTTATCGCTTTCTGGCTGATGCCTTGAGGTCTTTTTTTTTAGTGTTTCTTTATTAGCCTTCTTCATGAGGCCATTGACTTGTTGTTGGGCTGTTAATGAGAAAGGTACTCATGCACTTTAACATGATGAAACTGATTTCTCTGGATTTGAAGCCAAACTCCTCCAAACCCTTCCAAGCACAGCACTGATCATTATGACCAAATAGTTAAGTTTTTCTCTCTTTTAACCAGAGAACACTTATCGAAAAGGTTAGTATTTGTCTTTGTAATGCTAGCATGGCTCTTTTTGCGTCAGTCCTGAAGTAGGGACTCCTTGTCTAGCAGGCTATGTGCTATGATGTAGCACCATCTCTATGGTGAATGTAGACATTTTCTCACCCAGTACCTCGAGCTACTTCACCAGTTCCTTTGTAGTTTTCTTTGAGTTAATTTAATCCTAATTCATTCAGCCCTGGGACTTCATTTCTAATGATAGTGTTTATAATTGCATGCAATTATTTGTACAGTTGCTTGTAATCAGGGGCGTGGCACCAAAATCTGGGCCCTATGGACAAGCAGTGCCCAGGGCCCCTCACCCCTATTATCAAATATTATTTCCTTTAATATTTAAAGGAAAATAAAATTCCAGACTCCTCAAGGGCCCTCGCCCCACTTAGGGCCTTGGTAACTCAGTCCCACTTTTCCCCCCACTAAGATGCCCCTGCTTGTAGTACCTTTTAAAAATTTACCAAATGAGGAACCCAACTTGTGATGGTCCATTTTTTTTCAAAAACTTGATGGAGTTGCTTGGATGTTCCTAAAAAGCCACTGCATGTAAAGGTAGGTCATTAAATATAGTCACAGGAGAAATAATGAACTTCTATTTTTAGACAATTATGTTTTGAACCCAGTGAAAATTTGATATTGTGAAATAAAGCTGAAATAATTCTGCCTCTAATCAGTTTTAAAATTACATTTAATGTGAACAAAACATGACTGATGCTAAAAAAAATTGATGCTGAGATTAAATTGTATGAGTAAATGAGTAAAAAAAACAATATTCTGTGGAGCTGTGTTTTTAGCCTAGATGTGTGTAAACATTTGGCCTCACCTATACATGTTGATCTCATTTGATAAATTTTATTGTACTCATGCAGGACTGTTATTTTTTATCATACATTTTTTTATTGAATAAAAAACTGATGGACAACCGTTTACATGTATGTGCTGTTTTGACACCATTTAAGGAAGGTTCCTCAAGAAATTATATTGACATAATTTCCTCCTTACCCTAGATGTAGTTGATCAGCCAAGGCATGATTGGAGTCAAAATTTTGCTTTGTAAGGTTAAAACTGGAGTTGCAAGACTACCATTACACTAGAACTGAAGTCATTAATAGCTTAAATAGTCAGTGGGGTTTAGGATATAGTGTGACTTGATAGGAGCTATTCAAATTAACGAAACCAGCAACAGCCACTTAAAGGGGACATATTATACCTCTTTTTAAACAAGTTCAAATAGGTTTATGGGCTATACAAAACATATTCTTTTGCACAAAATTACTTTCACATGAAGAGATATTACCAGCTCTATTTTCCCCAGTTTCAGTCCCTTTCAGAGTGAGCTGTTTAAGGACCTTTTTCTACAAATAATCTGTTGCTGGCCACACCCCACCCATTCCACCCAATCCTAAGTGTAAGGCTTTATCACATGTGAAAATGGCAGAACATAGAGGCACTGTCCAACCTTATCTTTGACCCTGAGCCATTTCTCTAACACTGCAGGATGTTTTCCTTTCTGATGCACTTTTTCTTTCTCTTTCTCTTTCTCTGTCTCTCTCTCTCTTTGTCTCTCTCTCTCTTTGTCTCTCTCTCTCTTTCTCTCTCTCTCTCTCTCTCTCTCTCTCTCTCTCTCTCTCTCTCTCTCTCTCTCTCTCTCTCTCTCTCTCATTCATACATACATACATACAGAGCACTTCATGTGTGACTTGCCTGTAGCCATTGTGTCTATACATGGTGCTTGTAAAAACAGCAGACCAAAATGGCGGATTTTCAACTAATCTCTAGTGGGTGCGGCTCTGGTGGTGAAGGGTGGTGCCAGGCTGCTTCTATGCAAATTTCTTTATTGTGACCTTACAATAAGGAGCCATCCAAATGGTTCATAGAAGCATATGATTCCTGACACCAGAATCTGTCAACTGACTTTTTTTTTTAACTTGGGAGTGTTTAAAGGAACAGTAAAGACCCAAATGGAAATACAGAAACACACAAAAGTGTGTTTTGAATAATATGTCCTCTATTACACAGCAGCAGGCTGGTAGAAGACTGAAGACATTCCTTTGTATTTGTAATGCTTGTTGTCTGTAAAATATCAGCACTATGCTACTAAGAAGAGTTGTCTACAATGGTAGATTCAGTATTCAGTTATACAGTGATGTTTGGTTCATGTTTAAAACTCGCATCAAGTCGTAATATGTCCTAAAACATCTAGTCTGGAAGATCTGGATGTAGTTTAAGCAGCTTGAGGGCTCTTTTGGAATTGTAGTTTGACAGAAACAAATGCTCTTTAAATGTTGAGTTTTGCTGTTTGTTTACAAAGGTATGCTTCTCCTAGTCCTAAACTCCAGACATGTCATATGGGGTGAGCTTTTCCTCTAAGAAGCCCTTTTTTAAAGTCATTATTTATTCTCAAATTTGGAAGACTATACATGATTTTATTAATTAGTTTAATCCATGTTTATTGTCAAAAAAGTACAGTATTACAAAACATGCATTTTCATTTAAACAGAAAATGTTTGGTATTTTAGGACGAGAGGTTTATGGGTGAGGAGAGAGCTGCAGAACTTGCAAGACTGACCAGTGTGTTCACTATACGGAGGACACAGGAGATCATTAACCATTTCTTACCAGAACGGCTAGAGTGGACAGTCTTCTGCAGGCCAACAGAGCTTCAGGTCCAGCTGTATGATGCACTGCTCTCTACACGTTCTGTTAAGGCCTGTCTTTCTGCATACAGCGCACACACCTTCACACACAGTCCTCATCTCGCCTGCATCAATGCACTCAAGAAACTCTGCAACCACCCTAGGCTCCTCTACAATACCATAAAGGTACCTTTTCATACCAATAGCAATATTAACAATACTGTTCACAGTAGAGGTGTAAAAGTGTAATGTTTATTTGTTTTTTAATAATTTGTTGTTTTTTAATAATTTACAATCCTATAATAATTGCATTTGAGAGTGCATGAGGAATCATTTCCTTTAGTAATGTCATATCAAATGGTTTGATTTACACTTGTTCAAACCCATAGTGATGTACATGTTATTTGAACATATGCTGCATGTGGATTTTAATTTTTTTACGATACCTTTCTAAACTGTTTCAGGCGAGCACTGATGAGTTGTATGAGGGCCTCTCAATGGAGATCTTCCCTGAGGCCTACTCCAATGGCAGCTTTTGCACAGGCGACTCAGGAAAACTACTGGTGCTCACAGACCTTCTCGATGCTATACAACGTGTCAACCAAACAGACAAGTACATTTCTACAGAGCTGTGCACTTTCATTGCCCATTGTCAATCAAAAATGCACACATTATATGAATAAAAAGGTTCTTCTTCAAACATTTTGCTAACATTCATAGTGGTTACACCTTTCAACTGCTGCCAAAAGATAATGGTTGATGTCTTGGCAGGTTGTAGATGTTTTTGAGGGACATGAAGGACGAACAGCATATTAAGCACATTTGCATAGTTGTCATAATGTTTTGACTCATCAGTGTATACCACCTCATTTATGCTTTGATTTAGTTTTTCTGTCTGATTTTATTTATTTGTGTGTGTACTGTACATCCTTCTTTTGCAGGGTTGTTTTGGTGTCCAACTACACACAGACTCTTGACTTATTGCAAGACCTGTGTGCTCACCTTGGCTTTACCTGGTGCCGGCTTGATGGGCAGACACCTGTTGCCCAGCGACAACGAATTGTAGAATCCTTCAACAGTCCATACTCCTCCCATTTCCTGTTTCTGCTCAGCTCTAAGGCCGGTGGTGTGGGGCTTAACCTTGTTGGTGCCTCTCATCTTGTTCTGTATGATATAGACTGGAACCCAGCTAATGACATTCAGGTCTGTCCACGCAGAACAGTAGCTTGTCATTGTAACACTGCAGAATACTACACAATGTGGTCATGACACAAGAAATAAAACATAATGCTGCACAATATGATTAAATATAAAGGATTTCAAGGGGAAAATGTTCTAAAGTAGTTCTGTAGATTTGAAGCATTCGCTTACATCAAAAACAGCAGACAAAACATTTCCAAGCTTGTTGTGCTATACATGCCATGTTATCATTATTTATGAAAAATTGCTTTGGTAATTCAGGTTTTACCTTATGAGTCTGCCCAGCAAGCACAGTGTTGTCAGAATGGTGTCATTTCATCGTGCTTGCGGGGGGCGATCATTATGCAAACACTGATATTGCCCACTAGAGGGGGCTGAGTGCATTAGAAAAAAATGTGAGTCTGTGAGAGCTGCTCTGAGAGTAGTGAGTAGTCATGGGGTATGTGAGGTAATTTAGCAGGGTTTTCTCATCCATATTGTCATGTATACTCATACAGTGCAGTTTCAACCACAGTGTAGCTGAGACTAGTAATGAAAAAAATAATTACTGTAGGATGTCAGAATTAAATTCAGTTTATAAGTTACAGTAATATGAACACATGATTGATAATTTGCTTTAATACATTTTGGATATTTCCCCCCACACACACACACACACACATACAGAGCGAGACTAGAATTAGCAAAATATTGAAATTGATATTTTTTGCCATGACTGACTATATAAACTAGTAATTGTGCTACTATTGATTGATGGATAGTTTTAGTTGTATTCTTGTGTATTCACGGATATTGTTACAGTAAGCAGGATCCCATGTCACTGATTTGTGTTCATCATTTTACTGTGCCTGTTTTATTTATTTTCATAATTATTCATGTATATCTACTTTGTGTTATTGCACTACTCGTTGCCCTGATGCCACCATAGGCCACTGCTGCTGGAGTTAGCTACAGTATATAATGCTGTGGCAAAAAAGTAGCAAAAGGTTTTGTTTTTTGCAGTCCATATTAGTATGATTCATGCCTTCTGTTATTTGTTTTCATGTTCAGGCAATGGCCAGAGTGTGGAGAGATGGACAGAAGAAAACGGTTCATATCTACAGATTACTGACTGCAGGTTATATGGATAATAATGACAGTACACATCACACTTCTTTAATAACACAATTTTTTTGCCCAGAACAGCTACACCCTACGCACCACAGCACGCAACTTTGATAACATTATCTTATCTCTGTAGGAACACTATATCTACTCTTTACCTTGACAGTCTAGTATAACACCGCTATCACACTTACAGCACTAACAACACCATAAACTTTACATACTATCTCACTTTGGTCATAGTGCCAGAAGACCTTTCTCATCCAGCTCAAATCCTGCTTAAAAATGAAGACAATATTTTGGCCTTTCTCTGCCACACATTTAATATTTTCATTAGATTGATTGACTTTAATTTAAGGCCTTTTATTGATGTACTATAGTTATGCTAATTCTAGAGTGGACAGGAGATCCACCTTGTCAGTGTTTCCCAGCCCAGAACCAGGAAGCCAAGTACACTGCATGTTTTATTCTTTTTTTAAATCCAGCCTTTCCCTCAGTCTATCTTAATCAACTAAAGCGCTCATTAACATTATTAACATTAACATTATTAACATTTAACATCATTGTTAGTTGAAACTTTGGCTTGACGTAACATTTTTTGTTGCAATCAGTGCAAGTTATGTTTTTAAACTTAAAATATTATAGTACTATTTCTAATATTTTGTCTAGTTTTTGCTTAAAATCAGCAACACAACAGTAAGAAGTTTTTTTGCTTTTGTCAGGTACCATAGAAGAAAAGATCTACCAGAGACAGGTGAGCAAGCAGGGCCTTTCTGGAGCGGTGGTGGACCTAGGAAAAAAAGGAGAACACATCAACTTCTCAGCTGAGGAGCTACGTGACCTTTTCACCTTTGACCCTAAATCCACCTGTCTCACTCATGACCTGCTTGGTTGCCAGTGCTGTGGCAATGGAAGCACACCAGGTAACACCTACATATACACTGATAAGCCTCAACATTAATATTGCTCACAAATAATGTGAATAACTCATAACAATGGTGCTTGTGTGAAGTTCTGGGATATACCGGTGTATCTAAAAAAAAATATCAAAAAGTGAATTTATTTCAGTAATTCAGTTAAAAAGTTAAATTCATATATGATACAGATTCATTACACACAGGGTGTGTATTTCAAGTGTTTATTTAATTTTGATGATTAGGGTCTACAGCCAATGAAAACCCAAAAGTCAGTATCGCAAAACATTAGAATATTATATAAGACCAAACCAAAAATGATGTTTAATACATAAATGTTGTTCTACTGAAAAGTATGTACAGTATATACACTCAGTACTTGGTTGGGGCTCCTTTTGTATGAATTACTGCATCAGTGCTGTGTGGCATGGAGGTGATCTGTAGCACTGTTGAGGTGGTATGGAAGCCCAGGTTGCTTTGATAGCGGCCTTCAGCTCATCTGCTTTGTTGGGTCTGGTGTCTCTCATCTTCCTCTTGACAATAGCTCATAGATGCTAAATTTAGGTCATTTGAGTTTACTGGCCAATCAAGTACAGTGATACTGTGGTTATTAATCCAAGTGTTGGTACTTTTGGCTAGTGGGCAGGTGCCAGTCCTGCTGGATAAATGAAGTCCACATCTCCATAAAGCTTGTTAGCAGATGGAAGCATAAAGTGCTCTAAAATGTCCTGGTAGATGCTGCACTGACTTTAGACTTGATATAAAACAGTGGACCAACACCAGCAGATGACATGGCTCCCCAAACCTGAAAGTTAATTTTGTATTTAATTTGGAAATCAAGGTGTCAGAGTCTGGAGGAAGAGTGGAGAGAGACGCAGTCCAAGTCCAGTACTTGATCTTTAATGTTGTTTGTGAAAAAGCTGTGTATTGTTTGTGTGTTTACAGGTGTGACTGAGGAGGTAACCATGGCTGAAGGGAGGGCGTGTCAGTTGGGTCGCCGTGCCACCAGCGCCAGTGTTCAACGGGTCAGCATGTCTGAACTCATGCATTGGAGGCATTTCTGTGGAACACTGTCATATGGTGATGTTTACTTAGACCACGCCCACAACTATATCACATATGCCTTCCAGAGCATGATTTCTAAAAACCAAAACGCAGCTTAAAATATGTCACATGAACATACAACTAATAAACACTGAGTCTGTATTTAAATATCCAAATGTAATGATTGCATGCAGTCATGTAAAATGTAAATGTCAGTGTGGGGAATGAATGCAAACATGCCATCTCTTTTTTTTTTTTAATAAACTCTTCTTTCTACTGCCCACATACAGAAATGTATCATTGTTGAGGTCATGATTGTAGTCATTGACCTTTAACCGACCATCTGTACTTGACACTTTCAGACAAAACAGTTTGGTTTCCTTTCAGGGCCTAAAAGACTTTTACACATCTATATTTACCAGTGGCTAATTATTGCATTTGTATTTTTGAATGGGTGACTATTCTACATGGTGGAAGATTTAGAAATCTGTTCCCATCTGGTGAAGTGAATCAGAACAGCATGCAGAAATAGCAGATTAGCAATGTAATCACACACAAAACCAAAGGCTAATATGAAGTAACATAGAGTCAGTATACTTGGCAGGTGTATTCTTTAGTACAAACTCTAGTTATGCCCTTCTGACCTGATGCAGTAGCTTTATGCATACATGCTTAAAAAACTGACCAAAATTCTGCTTGCATTGCAGGATCTTGCTGATAGCCCAGATGGTCAGAATGATGCAATATCAGTCAAATTC
>BRDA01023609.1:0-17826 GCA_036984385.1 Crenuchus spilurus
AACTCCGTGTTTCTCAGCGACAGCCCAGAAACCTGGCTGATCTGGAGAAGATCTGTGTGGAGGAATGGGTCACAATCCCTGCTGCAGTGTGTGCACACCTGGTGAAAAACTACAGGAAACGTTTGACCTCTGTAATTGCAAACAAAGGCTAATATTAACATTGAATTTTCACGTGTTCAAATACTTATTTGCAGCAGTAACACACAAATAAATTATTAAAAAATCATACATTGTGATTTCCGGATATTTTCTTTTAGATTATATCTCTCACAGTGGACATGCACCTAAGATGAAAATTTCAGACCCCTCGACGATTTCTAAGTGGGAGAACTTGCAAATTCACATGGTGTTCAAATACTTATTTTCCTCACTGTATGTATATATATATATATATATATATATATATATATATATATATATATATATATATATATATATATATATGCACTCATTTTTCAAAGTAAAATGCAGGTTTGTTTATAATTGTGTTCTCAAACATGAAAATCATTACAATATGTATTTGTACATAATTTACTAATGTATACATATTCATTTTTATTCATTATAATATAATTTAATCAAGTTGAACTGTGGTTAAAGTTGAGATGTCATGAAGCACTCAGAGATGTAGACTTTGAATGAATGTAGACTTTGAAAACATTGCACTTTAATTGTATAATTGGAGTTGGGGAAAAAGTAAGTTGCATGCAATTGCATAAAGAGTTCACACTGTAACACTAGCCTTAAATAAAAGACAATGAAAAGACAGCAATGCATCTGAATACAACAATTCATTGGTGTTCCAGTGCTTGCTTGTAGTGGATGGTGTCTTATACATGAATGGAAGACGGTGTCAGCAACAACAGCATTCAGACCCTCCTGTGATGAGCAGTGAATGTGTAAACAGAGATGTGTAATCTCCTCCTGTGGCTCTTTCATCTGAGGGTGTTTAGCTGTGTGAGTAGGTAGTGTGTGAAGAAATCTCACTGACCACACCTCAGGCTCTCACACTCCACATACTAGTGCATCTCCAGAAATGAGAGTATTGTGTTCCGAATTTAATTTTAAAAAAGAAAAATTACCATATATTTTATATTCATTATACATGAAGTGACATATTTAAAGCTTTGGTTGTAATGTTGATACTGTTTGAATAGTAATTTATTTAAATATTAAATATAATGAGATCCTGGATTTGTGATTGAGCTATAAGCCAAACTGATCAACAGTAACTGAAAAATGTCACTTTATGCAAATGTATAATATTATAATTTAAGGGCCTTAAATTATTTGACAAGAAAGCCTGAGAAAGACTTCAAACAGCAATTGTATACACTGTCAAACATATGCAAGTACAAGGATAATAAAATACTTCAATCAAGCAAATATGGTATCTAATGTTAGCCCAGGTGTTACGTTGTCTGTAAAACAGCTGTAGCTTTTCAAACTGCTGATATTCACTTATTCTGTGAATGAATCCATTATTTGGGATTATTTCCACACATTCTTTGCACTTGAGTGACACTGATGTGGCGGTGGTGTGTTAGAGCAAGTTTTTGCTAGTACATGTGGATCAGAGCTGCGGGAGATTTTAAACACTATGGTAGCTCACTGTTCACTCTCTATTATACACTTGTAAATGTAAAGGCAAATGCAGTAGGTGGTCACATGATGCTGTTGGCTTAATTGTGCACTATTTTCACTCCATCAGTGACAATGAGGTATTTAAAAACATTAGCAACTCTGCTGTGTCTTATCCACTGAACACACACTAACACAGCACCACCACATCAGTTTCACTGTACTGAGAATGATCCACCACCTAAATAATACCTGCTTTGTGCTGATCCTGATCATTGAAGAACAAGGTGAAAGGAGACTAACAAAGTATACAGAGAAACAGATGGACTACAGTCTGTAATTGTAGAACTACAAAGTGCACCTGTATGATCAGTGGAGTTAAATGGACATTGAGTGTATATGAAAAGAAAAAAGAGCTTTGGTTAGAAAATGCTAAATACTATGATCAAAAGCCAAGCCAAGACCAAACTTTCAGATCTCAGAGTGAGGGGTCTGTGGAAACTCTAATGCCATGATGACATCACACCTATGCCAAACGTGTGAAGTCTAAAACTGTGTCCAATTAAGAGCTCTTTATTCACTCTAGAAGAAACACACACACACGCACACACACACACACACACACACACACACACACACACACACACACACACACAGACACACAAGACAATGAAAACAGCCAGTGTGTTTCTCCTGGCACACTGCAGGCTTTAGGCTTCCCAGTTTGCTCTCCAACTGAAAAGAATCAGGCGGCGAGGGCAAGCCATCCATTCACCATTACGCTCACTGCTCACATCGCTCTGTCAAGTCCACCATTCACAATCAAGTGCTCTCACATGCAGAACAGCTTTCAATAAATCACAATAAAGCATACAGGGCAGCATTGTTTGCATGTATTCGCTCGCGTGTCTTTTTCTCCCCACAGTTTAGAGGAGGGAAGTCTGAGCAGAGCACAGAACAATCGTTGAGAATTGAACGTTTTTTCCAAGCCCCAGAGGAACTGCCATGCCAGGCTTGATGAAAGAGAAGCTAAAGTGATACCAGCCTTCTGACAAGATAATGAAAGCCTACCTGCCACCCAGACCCACAGCCAGACACAAGCAGAAGCAGCAATGACACGCAGTAGTCCAGCCTTTACTCTCTTTCTGTTTACAGCACTTGTTTCTTCCACATGGATCATTATACAGTGAATCACTGCTTGGCCTTTGATTAAAGACAAATGCCATTCCTTCACTCATTTTACACAATTACAGTTCCAAAATATGATTGGCTGAGGGGTATTAAAAGTCTTTGTTTATTACATTTATATGGACTAAAGTATTTGGACACTTGCTCATTCATTGTTTATTGCTAAATTACAGATTTATCCGTCTGTTGTTGGAGTGTCTAATGTCCAGGAAAGGCTTTCTACTCAATTTCAGAGCACTGATGGGAGGATTTGATAGCACTCAGGTACAACAGCATTAGTGATCACCACCTGACCTCATCCCCAACTAACCAGCACCATCATTCCAGAAAACAGAGCTCCACTGCTCTACAACTCAATGCTGAGGAACTATATACCCCTCTAGCCAAGCCTGGCATTAGAAATGGTGCTAGTAGGTTCATGTTTATCTGTTCCAGAGATTATAATCTATTGGCAGTACAGATGTGTGCATACTTGCACATGTGTGTCAGCAAATTAAAGTAGCTAATGCATTCATTAGAAGAGGTGTCCACAAATATTTGGCCATATAGTGTACTTGACATACATGATTGCAAATAAATTCTGCAATAACAACAAGCGAAGGGCAGATTAAATGGTAGAAATAGTTGCTTTTTCCTATTGACCCTAAAGGGTTAATGTGTGGATTGTGAGCTTTATATTGCTTGGATGGTAAACAGGCTACTTCTATCTATGTATAATGATTATTATTAATAATATTAATTAATAATTAATAAAGTAAATTCATTTCTAAATTTGATTTGTTGCTTACTCATGGTTCATTGTTCACTGTTATATATTTTGTCACTGTTCTAAATGTAATACGCTATAATGAAGCATGCTTAATTCACTATAATGCAGCCTTGCATGACTTACAGTATTAGCAGCTGCATTTTTTATGCATGATGTCACAAAATGCTGTGATTTATAATCACTTAAGTTCTGAATTATGACAGCAGTTAGAACAACTTTATACTATTTGTGCAAGCATCGATGCATTAATGTGTCCAATAAAAGCATTACCAGTAAAAATGTTGGCAGGGCTACATGTGAGCTTGCTGGACAGCAGCATGAAAACAGTGGCTCCAGTAGAAAAAGAATCCATTCAGCGAGGCCGTAAATAAGACAGCAGTTAAGTGGGAGACGGGTAGAACGCACTGAACTTCGGTGCCACAGCCTCAGTCCTAACATTCCCCATTTAACAAGTGCGTTCTGTACACGGCAAAGGCACAGAGCTCAGAGCCCAGGAATCATGTGTGTGTGACAGAAACACTCTGCAGTGGCAAAGAGAAGAGCCACATAGCCTTGCGCTGGCCACTCAGCCACGGGACGCTCTGATATGACTTATATCTGTAATTTCAGAGTTCAGGAACTCCACAGTGTAAACACGGGCGCAGTGTTAAGACAGGACATGGCCCAGCTCCTGCCAAAAAATCCACACTCTTCTGGGCAGAGGCGCTCTTCTCCAAACCAATCCTCTTCCAGGGTGGGAGGGATGGAAGGAGAGGGGGAGAGCTTTTTGGCCTGCTTATCCTCTTGGGTGGCCTCCGTTCATATGCTAGTATAAAAGCAGACAAATGGGAGGATTACGGATTGTAAACCCGACCCATCACCATCACTCTGGCTGAGCCAAATCCAGCCCAGACGCCATGCTGAGGTCAATACCTGTCCACAGAGAGAGATGAAGAGAGCCTGAGATATGTGGGATAAGTGTGTGTGTGTGCGTGCGTGTGTGTTTGTGTTTGTGTGTGTGTGTGTGTGTGAGAGAGAGAGAGAAAGAGAGAGAATTTATGACTATTACTATATCTAAAGATAAGGATCTGCCACCAGCATATTACTTGTCATTTATTGACTGAGTGGAGTGGACACAGAGCTGGGGGCATTGTCTATATTTGCAGGAACACTGGATTTCTTTAGGTTCTGAGCTAAAAGATCTCATGGTTCACAGTTTCTCAAAAGTTCAAATAAGCAAAAACACTTCTTACATAATAGTGCCTCTCAAAACATGAGAATATTGTGAAAAAGTTAATTTTTATTCATAAATTAATTCAAAGCAGTAAACTATTTAATATAAACATATTTTGTATTCATTACTTATAAAGTGACATATTTCAAGCCTTTTTGTTTTACTGTTGATCAGTTTGTCTTATTGCTCATGAAATTCAGAAATCCAGAATCTCAGATTATTAGAAAACTTCATTTTAAATTACTACTCAAACAGTATCAACATTTTAAAACATGTAATGAACAAAAATGTCAGTTTTTCTTTTTTTTTTTTTTTTGTTAAATTGTGAATACACATGAACTTTTTCACAATATTTAAATGTTTGTGATGCACCAGACTTCACTGTTGAGCCTTCTGGAGGTGTTGTGGGCTTAATTCAGCGAAACACTGACGAGGGAAGATGCCTACCTGATGACCCCTGTGAAGAGCTAGTAATGCAATGTGTGGTTTGGGTTCTCATGTGATGGGCTCAGTGAGTAACCATAAATGTTAAGGGTAGCTGGTTGCTGATCGGATCATAAATGGCCACAGCAACCATAGGGTGTAGCTGTAGGATTGAAACAATAGATTTGTGTGGCTGCCAGTGGTAAGAGAGTAGGGTGGGCCCTATGTGAAGCTCTAATGGTTTGGCATAGGATATTTTACATCTTATCTGATGATTGTAATTACCAAACTAATTCATCAACAGAATCATGTTTAAACCTTAAGTGAATTGTTCAATTATCAATTCTGATGCTGCACCAGCAAACTAGATGTTTGTCAGTGCCACTACCAGCTGCATTAGGAGTGCATTGCCATGGCAAGAAGAGTGATTTAATAAATTGAAACTGTTCTTTCAGTAAACATGGATGTGGAAAATGCATAAGTACACATATACATTCTATATTATGCCAACACTATAGTAGTAAATTTATTACCATTACAAAATGTATATGAATGCATGCTGCCATTGACTGCATACTGCAGTGAGGCACAGGACATCATGAGATTGAGTCCTTAGCTGGGTCCATAAGGTTTAAATATATAAAACAAAGGGTATCATATTTGATACATAATTGAGCTTGTGTGTTATAAAAAATAATTTTACATCATTTATTACTACTACTACTACTACTACTACTACTAAAAATAATAATAATAATAATAATATAAGAAAAACCTGATGTATAGAATCTGATACATATATTTTGCCCCCTGGTGGATTATATATGGACTGCATGCAAAAGAGGATACATGTAGATTTCATGCAGTAAATATTCAAAGGAAACTCAGTGTATAAAATGTTAAAAAGTTTGTGTTCTCTATGTATTTGTTTGTTTAGCAATACTGTGAACTAGTGAATACTGTGAATACTAGTTTCTGGATGTATTAAAAATGATACAAAACAAGCTCATATATGTAGTGCATTAATTCATTTCTCTTTACTTGGTCAGGAGGTCAAATAGACACATCCGTTTCAAAGAATTACAGTTTTCTGACAGTCATTTAATAGTTCAGGCTTTGCAGGGTTAAGGGATTAGTTCACATTTAAATGATGAAATTATTGCAATGTAAAAACTACAGGAAAACAAAAATAAAAGTCAAAGACATTGAACATACTGTTTGTGGACATGGCTGAGCTTCAGGGCTTTGATAAATCAGGCCTAAAACAACCAGTTCCATCAGCAGTGAAACCGGAGAGCACACTGGCCATCTACATGTCAATTACGAGGTCTGCACAAAAGCCAGATTTGGAAGACAGAGCCCATCCTAATCTCTTAACAACAGAGATGTACATCCCTCAGTCTGGGCATGAGATGGTTTTTTCCATTCACAAATGTATGACCCATGGACTGCTGAGTGCACTGTGACAATGGCCTGGAAGTTCTCTGATTTCAGTGACAGACAACTGACTCATCTGTAGAATGACACGCCGAGAGAGAGAGAGAGAGAGAGAGAGAGAGACAGAGAGACATAGAGACACTGAGAGAAAGAAAGAGGTAAATGAGGAGCAGACGGTGTAGTGGGACCCACTAGCCCATCTCTATTCTGGCAGGCCGCGGTCACCCCCATTTCCTCACAGATACTAAAACAAACAATCAGCGCACAAGCCTTGTTTCCTGCCGCCCTCACCATGTTCTACCACACAAAGAGGAGGATGATCAAATGAATTAAAAAAAGATGTAAATGGCACAAACTCTGTGAAACCAGCATGGAGTGGGACACGGGTTGGCGCTGTCCGTCTGTGGTGGGGTGTCCAGGGGCCACCAGCACAAAGCAAGTCCATACTGTCATCATCTCAGCCTGCAGGACAGCTGGATGCCATTCCCTACACTGCCACACACACACTCCTTCCATTCAGGAGTGTGCCTCACAGGGAAGGAATGCAGAGACTTAGTGCCACTGCACAGCATCCACTCACTCCACTGCACTGCCATTCAGTCCTTCAGCAAGCTGTGTTTAACAGACAACTGTCATACTGTAGACCAAGAGTACAATACATTACAATGAAATACTCAAATGTTCAAACATTCAAATGTTTTCTGCACATTTTTTATTTATTTTCTATATTTTACACATTGGAACAATACAGTAATGTGATGCACAATAACTAATGAGCCACAGTTTTAATAGCAAAATTTAGTAAATAAAGAGCAACTGTGTATTAAAATGTGTGTAGAATTTAGTTAAATATATATATATTATATTATGTTTTCACTTAGGAAATCAATAAAATGTAGTTTATCCAGGGGTATATCATTCAATATGTATAGTTCAAATAAAACACACACACACACATTTACATGAGGCATTTAGCAGATGCTTTTATCCAAAGTAACTTACAATTGGGGGTTAGGTGCCTTGCTCAAGGGCACTTCAGTTGTGACCTGCCCAGGGATCAACCCGGCAACCTTTATATTTATATAGTTTTAGAAAGTCTCTGGTATGTGTCTAGATGGTCAGGAGTTCATCCTACAGCAAGATAATGACTCAAAACATAAGTCCAAGCTCTTCTAGAACTACCTCAGGAAAAGAACAAGATGGTCAGCTTGAAAACATGGAGTGGAGCACAGTCTCCAGCCTTAAACCCCATCCGGCTGATTTGGGATGAAGTGAAAAGCAAAGGAAACCTACAAGTGCCAACATTTATGTGAACTTCTTCAGCAGATTTGTGAAGAACTTAATGAAGAATATTTGATGTCTATTGTAGAAAGAATGACACGATTGTGATCAGCTGTTATATCTGCCAAAGGTGCTACTTTGATGAGTCAAAAATTTAGATACATTTTGGTCTATAACCTGACTCCATGATTATTTAACTAGTTTGCCTTCATTTCAGAGTGCAATAAGACATTAAACTGAATCATTTGCAATTTAAAAAATGTTGTGTTCTAAAACTTTTGACTGGTAGTGTATCAATAAATAATCTAAATGAAAAACATCCTAAATTTCAAAACATAAATCATTTTAATTCCAATTTAAAATGAAAACTTTCAATTTTGAAATTAAATTTTCATTTTAAATATATGATCATACATTTATAATCATATAGTATATGTCAGTTTAAATGTATAATCACACAGTAAAAAAATCTACATAATCCTTTTAATTAAATAAAACAAACTAAAATGTTTATTAAACACTATATGTAATAACTTAATATAACTAATATAAATGTAATAATACAGAATATAAATTGATATTTTAAAAGCTTGCATTGTCACAATTGTTCCACAGTCTCTTAAGACTCCAAATGATGAAACATATTCAATCTTAAAAGATTGAGCTATTTCAGGTGGAATAATAAAAATAGCTTTTATATTTGTTTGCTGTTGTTTTAAAGATGAGAAATGAAAAAGCTTAGGAGTGAAATGTTGTTTAGTCAGACATGACAACTTCATAAATCCTCAGTAGAATAAGATGCCAAAAGAGGTGAAGAAATAAATGCCTCCACCCTCTCTCTACCAGTCTCCCTGCCTATCAGCACCTACACCCACACCCAGCTCTCCTCTCACTCTCTCTCAGCACAGCTACTGTTGATGGAGTCATCACGTGACTGTGATTACAGCAGTCAATACCACCCACCTTACAGCGCACACGCACACACACACACAAACACACACACACACACACACACTTGGTGAGATTGACGGACACCCCCTGCAGTCACCTCTGGATGAGAGTTCCCTGTAGATGTTGTGCGGTGTTGGCCCCAGGCCAAGACTCTCTCTGTCACGGAGTAACCGTAATTAGACCTTGGCTGCGTGTGTGTGTGTGTGTGTGTGTGAGAGTGAGTGAGTGTGTGAGTGTGTGAAAGAGTGTGTATGTATGATTGTGTTTGTTTTTGCAATAATGGCCTGACTTTAAAGAAAAACTAGAGGGTCCTGACTTTGTAAAATGCTTTTTCCAAAAGCATTGTGACATTTATTCATATCATATATTTTATATCCATTACATGTAAAGCAATAAGCCTTTTTTAATGTTGATTAGTGTGGCTTATAACTCATGAAAATCAGAAATCCAGAATCTCAAATAATTAGAATATGTGATTGTGAGTTTGAGTAAATGACTGTGTATACCTCAGAGCTACAACTGAGCTACAACTGAAACGTTCCTGATATCAACACTCCTGAACCAGAGACAACATAAAAAAATGTCTTACCTGGATTAAGGAGACAAAGAGCTGAACTGTTACTCACTGCTGCAAAGTTAACTTTTCAGATAAAAGTCAGTTTTACATTTAATTTGTAAATCAAGCTCTTAGAGTCTGGAGGAAGAGTGAAGAGACAGAATCGGAGGTGTCTGAAGTCCAGTGTACAGTTTCTGTGATGGATTGAGGTGTCATGTGATCTGCTGGTGTTGGTCCACTGTGTTTTATCAAGTTCAGAGCCAACACAGCTCTATACCAGGAGATTTTAGAGCACTCCATGCTTCCATCTGCTGACAAGCTTTAGTAACAGAGTCCAATGTGTCTGAAGTCCAGTGTGAAATTGTTTGCAGTCTATGATGGATTGGGGTGCCACCAAATGATAGGCTGACCATGAAATTGCTGTGCATGATTGGTCAGTCAACTCCAGAGCTGTAAGCCTGGTCAAGAGTAAAACAACTAAAAAAGGCAAGTGTCACATGTAATAAATATAAAATATTTGACAGTTTGCCTTTTTGAATTCAGTTAAGAACATTTTCACAATGTTGTAATTTTTTGATGTATGGCTACACATGTAGGTACTCTCACAAATACAGCACTGGGCTAAAGTCTAAGATTATATAAGTGATTCACAATGAAATGATTAGAAGAAATGAAAATGTATATGAATCCAATTAAAAGTAACAAGAACTCAACTTCTCCCAAGGCTAATGGGGCTGCCCACCACTCTGGGCACAACACATGTGTGCTTGTGTGTTCACTGCATTGAGATGGGATAAAGGTGGATGTCAAAGTCCCACACAGTAGTGATAGAGCTGGTTCGTCTTCATGATTCGAAAAAGAATGTTTGGATCCAGACCTCAATGCATCCATCATACAGATTTGCTCAATTCATCACCAGCACATCTGAGTCAGCATCATAAAGCACTGATTAACCAAACCAGGTATTGGAAAACTACTGGACTGTAGTTTAGAAATGTAGAACCAACACGTTAGCAAAAAATCACTTCTGGAATGCTATTTGTAGTGCTTTCTTTCTAAGTAAACAACACTTAGTGCCTGAAAAGATGGCTAATCTACATATTGCATGTGTCATTATGAACAGCTTTAGTGATGCTGTGAAACACTGAATTTAAAACTTTCTACTTGTACATGTTTTAAATGTAGCATTTCTGATGTTTTGTGAAGTGTTATTGTATTTTTGTCAAATTGCCCACTAGGGTGTGTGTGTGTGCATGAGTGAGTATATGTATGTGTGTGTGAGTGTGTGCGCATTAACTAAATGAGTCCTCATCCTCCTCCGGGGAGCTCCAGTTACAGACGCGTCAGAGGCCAGACAAGCTGGGGATTCTTTCAACGAGCAAATTACAAGCAATTAGGGAACGAAAAAAAGATAACATTGAAAAGGCATGGAGGAGGAGGTTGGTCAGGGCAGGGGGGGTTAAGAGGAGGAGTGGGTGGCTCCTGGGGGAATTTGTGTGGATAGGCTGGGGGAGGGGGTGTTACTACATGGCAACAACCTTGGGCTAGGCAGTGCCCTCTCTGTGGCACTGCGCCATGAGTAACCTGCCCTGACCTCCACCCAAGCCCTGAGGGCTAGTCCTCAGCCTGGCTGATGACCCTGGTCTGGACATGGTCAGCGCCAGAGCACGATAAGCTAACGAGCACCATCATCTGAGCAGGGATTATTTAACAAGCTCAGGGCTGAGGCTACTGAGACAAATACCAGCTCAGACAAAATGAACCATATGAATAAATATCAGCAACACCACCAAATATTCATAAGTCATGAGATGTTTTCTGTCAGTGAAGAGAAGCCACGTGTGCAAGCACTCAAGCTGCGTAATAACACCTACACACACATGGATGTACGTACACAAACAACCACAAGCACTCAAAGCCTTGCATACCTTCAAACACGCAAGCACGGATATACAAACGTTTGCACAAATCACACCCACGCCGCAGTCACCAGCTTCATGACCTCCCGCTTGCCAGATCATTTGCACGCAAAGCCACCTCAAGATGATCGATTGAACTGAGTTAATGTTTATCCACACTATTTTCACCAAGCTGCCATTTCTGTCAAATGAAGACTCTTAGTGAGTGACCTACTTCAAGCCTCTCTAATGAGGTTACACTATTTGCCAAAGTGGGAGATGGAAAGAGAGGCTGGCCAAAAGCAGCTCCTTAGCACTCTTCTCTAAAGCTCGATTCCATCTCACCGCAATAATCAAAGGCCCGAACAAAGAGCAAGAAAGAAAAGCTGGCAAAAGAAAGCACCAGAGACAAAGTCCTGAGGTTTCCTTCACAAAGATGTTTTAATGTAGCATCAGAAAAGCTTGGAACCACACGAGAATAAATGCAGAGTCTTTTCCCTGCTGAGGGGCGCCTTATAGAGCACAATCACACAATGTATGCAATTCATCATGTGCATGAAAAAAAAGAAAAAAAAAACATTTTATGATGTTAGATTTGATCAAAATTTGGACGTCATGGGCAGAATGGAAAAATGTATCTCACTGCAGCAATTCTGAGCTTCTCAAATGAGCATAACTATGCCATGAGAGATTGTGACAAAATCAGAAATAGCCATTTGGTTTGCATTGAAGTTGTGAGGAATGTCATGTGGTGGGTCATTTTCATTGGCTAATAATCTTTTAATGAGATTGAGTTTCAGTGAGTGGGCCACAAGAATTAGCAGCATAATCCCTGTTGTCCAATGAAACTGATCCACTGCTACAAACTCCATGTCTATGTATAAACTTTTTTGCCAAAAGCAAATGTTTTTGTACTGTATATAAACATGATTATGCATGAAATAATGCCTACAACCAAATATCAAATAAAGGGACTATGCTTTGGTTTGTGGTTATTCAAATCCATGAGTGCACGCATGTGTGTATTCTCACTTTCTGTGTGTGAGAGATGGTGCACTGTACAGCTGTGCATACACTGATCCCCGAGGAGCCAAGATCATAACTCCAGGCCTATCACCCTAATCACAACTTCATCACAAAATGGATTTTGTCAGAGCACGCCAAGTCCACTAGAGCTGTCTGGGCAAGACACTACACAGCTGTGTGTTCTTTCTTACACATTCTCTCTCTCACTCACTCACTCACTCTCTTTCACACACACACACACACACACACACACACACACACACACACACACACACACACACACACACCCACCTTTGTCCTTTCACGTAATGATATCCAGTGTGTACCACATAAGTGAAAAGAGGAGAAAGAAAAACAGATCTGAAAAGAGAGGGAGAGTGATGGGAGAAACAAAAAGAGATCATGGAGGAGAGAGAGAGATGAGAAAGGAGAGACAGAAAGAAAGACAAGAAAGACACATAGAGAAATAATTTTATCATTTGAGAGAGAGAGAGAAAGAGAAAGAGATAAGAAAACAGAGCAAAATAGAGAGATATATAAAGAAAGAAAGAAAGAAAGAAAGAAAGAAAGAAAGAAAGAAAGAAAGAAAGAAAGAAAGAAAGAAAGCGAGAGAGATAGGGAGAGTGAGACAGTGAGGGAGAGAGAGAAAGATGGGGGGGGGGGGAGAGAGAGTCTGTATGATTAAGGCAGTCCCAGTTGTTAGAGGTCTGCTTTAGGTTAGCTCTGTGTGTCCTGTTCAATCTGACAGTGATGACATGAGTGAGGCCCCTCGGTGGCCTGGCCCACACCTCTCCTGACCAGCCTCCTCAGGTCCAGCTCCAGCACTGCTTGAGTATGTGAGGAATGCCTGTAGAGCTGAGCTGCTACAGACCCCGTTCCTCCGATGCCCTGCAGACCAGATCGTGGAGCAGGACGAAAGTTTGTGTGTGTGTGTGTGTGTGTGTGCTGTGACAGCTCTAACACTCACCAGAGCCCCTGTGTCCCCAACCAAGAATGGCACAGGCCACCCTCACCGCCAGAAGGCAGAGTTTATTTTTGTAGCTCCCTCACTCCCCTGTACTGGCTAAAGCAGACCACCGAGAGCGGGCGCAGCACTCTTTAGCTCTCCTCCCTCTTCTGTCTCAGGTTCTCTCCTTCCACTGAAGAGATTTATTTGGCCAAAATACTGGAGGGGGGAAAATGAAATTATAAAATTACAGGCACTTAGCTGAGGTAAACACTGAACTTGTGTGGTTTAATCAAAAGTGGGAAGCCTTGCCATGGGAGTACTGTATTAGCATTACAACATGGTCATAAGCAATACTTTAACTCAAATGTGTAGGTAATACTAGATCTAAAGCAAAGTCATTTAGGAAATCTGTTGCATGACTTAGGCAGTATCACCTAAGTGCTTTTTCTAACAAGTAAAAAAATGATACCACTTCCTTTATGCAGCATATGATTTCACAAAAAAATGAACATCTGTTTTCTTAAACCTTTCACCCATTAAGGTCAACACAGCAGCCAGTTTTTTTATATATAAATGTTTATATATAATTATATATAAAACAGTGGACATCATGCATCCTACAGATATTTCAATTACAAAACAATGTTTGTTTCCAGAGCGCTATGTGATAAAATGTTACAAAATATTTAAATTACAGCATTACAGTTTTAATGTTACGTTTTGCATGTAATTGAAATTGATGTTTAATAAAAGTGCAGGCTGAATAATTCCTTTTATCAACATGAAAAGAGTATAAAAACATTTTGGAAAATATCCTGATTGATTTTTTTCATAACTTATATGCATAAAAGGGTTATTTTTTGTGTTTTAACTCAATGTTTTTTTTTCTGATGATTATCAACAAATTTATAGTTTAAAGCATATGAAGCCTATTTTATAGATATAATATAATTTATGCACATTTACAGTTTAGACAAAGCATCTCCTACTCACATATTTAATTTTGCATTAAAATATCTGCCTGATGATTAAAACAGACAAGCTTAACAAGACTCGATTGTGAAAGTATTTATTTGATGTTCAGGCAGGGTCTCAGGCTGGAATAGATTTCTCTAGTCTCTTAAAAGTAGAACCCTCTCCAGAGAACACAGTCTATAATTTCAGGGCAGACCAGAGGCCAGGTCAACAGTAATGGAGAGCAACATCTATGTGGCAGACATTCTCAAGACGATACACAGCTCCTACTCTGTATTCTGCTTCTTATTTCTGATTGCACATAATCTCAAAAGCTTATTTCTCATCCTCCAAATATTTAAATTTCAGGTTTATGACTGATTTTCAATGCATCTCCAAATAGCTGTAATACTGTAGAAACATTCATCTCTTTTCATAATTGAATTGAAAAACAGAAACTATCAGATATTTTAATATTATTTACATGTAAAGTGACATAAGTCAAGACTTTTTGTTTGATATGGTTTGAATGAAATATTCTGGATGAAGATTTTAGATTTTCATTAAAACAAAAAAGGTTTGAAATAACTCACATTACATTTAATGAATATAAAATATGACAATTTCCCTGTTTCAATGCATTTATGCACAACAATGTCCTTTTCTATCATATTCTAATTACTGTGTATGTTAATGGCCAAAAACCAAGAGTTGCTGTTAGAGCGTGAATTGGTCATAAGACACACTGGACCGACAGTAGCAGTGGTTGTTCATGGCTGGTATGGGCCCTTCCTGTCTAGACTGGGGGAGATAGGGTTAATGAAAATGTGGTCCTGCCCGCTGAACGGTGTCTGCAGTATCACTCCTCGGGTCGTTCTCCTAAATCAGACCTAAACCAACCAGCTGGACTTTCTGTTGCTCCCTGGAGACATACATGCATGTATGTATACATGCACACACACACACATACACACACACACCCTACCCATCACGCCATCCAACACCTAGCAGCACCCTGACTTACACTCTGTGTCATTGTGGAATTCCAGCCCCCACTACCTCCGGTGCTCTTTTTTTCAGAGAAGAAGCGCCATTTATGAGACGTTCCTAGAATAAATGGTGGTCAACAGTTCAGCATGTTGGCCCACAGCTCTCTGTAAATATAGATGACTGCGCCCAGCCACGGAGAAAATGTGCGAGCGTCTAAAGCAGCGGCGGCCTCCATTGCCAAGAGAGCACCTGGACGGTGTTAATCACAGTCTAGCATAAACATTTCCTCAGAAGAACATACAGCAGAGCTATTCGCCTCCACACAAGCCCCCCATCCCTCACACACGCAATACACCACACCACCTCACACACACACACACCAAACACCCAGCATACACACCACACCTCAGACTGCTCATCTCTGCCGGGCGGTCCAAGAGTGTCTGCATGTGTGTGGAAGTTTCAGAATCTGTCAGTCACCTCCAGAGACAGTTCAGGCACCCCCATCTTCACATCCCTGTTTAGCACTTCAACAAGCGTGTGAGCAAAATGGAAGAAATAAAATATCACAATACCAGCTAAACAGTGATGTCACATCTTAAAAAAAGACTACAGACCACCAAAGTGTGTTGTGGCTAAATTAGGAACTAAGCTGATTATGAGAGAAATGAAAGACATTTCTTAAAATCAGAGTTCACAGTTATCCTCTCAATATTACTGGCTCCTCTGAATTCTGAAGTCATTTAGTAGTCAAAATATGAAGAATGGTATGATGGGATGTTGTATGAGTTTGCCTTCAACACTATAATATAATGTGGCTGTTCACTGACAAGATCCTAACAATACATATCATGATACAATGGTTATGAGTCAGTATACTGCATATTGTACAATACTGTAAGCAAGAACATATACTGCAATTATTAGACATTTTGGGAAAACTGTCAGTGGTGTATAAATAAGCTAACTGTTTCCACTGAAATGGAAATCTAATGGCTGAAGATTGGTGGTTTGTGTAAGATAATTTGGTGAGGCTGCCAATCAAAATATGCTTTTAATGTGCTTGCTTGTTGCAATATTAGCAATATCTGTATTTAAACTCTTCAACAACTTTGTATGACAGAGGTTCCAGTGATATGAGACAGATTATAAAAAATAAATGTACATTTTAAAACCATTAAAATAGTTAATGCTTATCTGATTTGTCCCGTCTTTTAAATTGAAAAAAGAGACAGAGAGAGGCAGGTGACAGACGAGCGCGCAGCATTCTCGTTGCCATGGTAACCATCATTTGCTGGTTATCAGTGTTGCCAAGTCCGCTTATTATAAGCGATGTTGGGCTTGTTTTTTTCTACAGTCGCTTGGAAATCTCGTGAGTGGCGGGTTGAGGTTTTTTTTATTTGTTTTTGAACGTGAAGTTGCTTATTTGGGCTTGACTTTCTTTCCGAGTGAAACTCTTTGATTATCTCCCAGCTCCCCATAACAAAGCGAAAGATAAGAATCACAAAAAATCTGCACAGTGAGGCTAACAAACATGGGTTTCAGTGCCCCTAAACACAATGACACAAAACAAAAAAAAAAAAGCAAAAAATAGCCACCTACGTAGCTTGCCAATGTTTATATGAAAAGTGTTTAGTATAATTTTGGTGTTGTTTATGTATTATGTTTACCTTTATACTGTTTAAAAGCGACCTCTGTTTTACCGAATGTGGTAGGTTGCCAGTTGGGCTTATTTTGGGCTTCTTTTCATAGAGCTGGTTGCTTGTTTCTATCGCAAGAACTGGCAACACTGTTGGTTACTCTTCTGTTTAAACTTGTGATGATGTTTGGAGGCAAAAAATTGGGTGATAATTTTATGCTACATGCTTTTAACAGGGGGGCACGGTGGCTTAGTGGTTAGCACGTTCGCCTCTCAGCGCTGGGGTCTTGGGTTCGATTCCCCATCTGAGCGGAGTTTCCATGTTCTCCCCGTGTCTGCGTGGGTTTCCTCCGGGGTCTCCGGTTTCCTCCCACAGTCCAAAAACATGGAGGTCAGGTGAATTGGGTACTCTAAAAATTGTCCGTAGGTGTGTCTGTGTGTGTGTGTCACCCAGCGATGGACTGGCGCCCTGTCCTGGGCTTAGTTGAATAGTGTAATGCCCTGCCCTGCGCCCAGTGAGGGGGTGGGGGACTAACCGCGACCCTGATAAGGATTAAGCGGGTGTGATAATGAATGAATGAATGAATGCTTTTAACAGTTTATAAATATTTAATAATATGTAATAATGTATTAATATTTTATTAATATTTTATCAACTTTTTTGGAATCTGGTTTGTAATAAGTATGTATAATTTACCTGCCCACTACCTCTTCACCAGACACAGGGCAGGTAAATTATACATACTTATTACAAACCAGATTCCAAAAAAGTTGAGACACTAAACAAATTGTGAATAAAAACTGAATGCAATGATATGGAGATGGCAAATGTCAATATTTTATTCGTAATGGAACATAGATGACAGATCAAAAGTGTAATCTGAGTAAATGTGACATTTTAAAGGAGAAATATGTTGATTCAAAATTTCACAGTGTCAACAAATCCCAAAAAAGTTGGGACAAGTAGCAAT
>BRDA01023611.1:0-12990 GCA_036984385.1 Crenuchus spilurus
ATGGATGGATGGATGGTAATAGATAAACATCTTCATTGTTAATAGTTTTTTAAAGAAATGCCAAACTTTTGATGCTCTAAAGCTGTGCTCACACTGCACTGCCGCCTTGATATTTTCCTCTGCAGGGTGTAAAGGCCGATCCGGAGACTGTCCACAGCCATTATATCCGAGAGTGTAAGGGTTGTTATCTCATAACTACATGGAGAACAATATAAACTTGCTGAGATTTTCTTCAGTATCTCTACACCAACTCAAACACTTTCACACTGGTAGGCACGTGTTGCATAGTTTCCATTTCAGGCTGATCTGACTCTAAACGCTGACTGATGTGGCTGAAATTGAGGGGGGTGGGGTGTACACACAGGAATCAATTACACAGTGAATGTAGAGGATAGTGTGTGACACTGAGTGATGGCTGGCTGGGGGATTGCGAGGGCCATGGAGAGTTTAATCACCCATAACCTCAATTACAGACCTCCACTCAGACTCATAAAGCAGCAAAACAAGATCAACTCCTGCTCCAAATTCCAGTAAAGCCTCGGCAGGAACACACACACCCACACACACACACCCACACACACCCACACACACCCACACACACCCACACACACACACACACACACAGAGAGAAATCTAGAGCATATACACACACACAAAAATGCAAGTGTGGTAAGGAAAACACACACCGCAGACCCGCACAGTCTCTCTAACAATAACAACACAATGATTTAGTGGAGAGAACACCTGCACATACAGGGTTATGACACTTCAGGTGAAAAGAACATGAAGGATTTAAGCTTCAAAGGCTGTTAGTTAATTACAGAGAACACAGGCGCTCCTTAAATAGACAGTAATCTATGTGGAGTAACATGTTCAAATACTGGAGAAGAAGCTACCGGTACTTTCTTTTTCAAATGAACATGCAATCATGAACGTGGGAACTCAACTACTGAGGGATTTTAAGCACCTTCACTTTTCATTATATGTACTGCTCATAGGGAGACTCTCGGGATCACAACTGCAGCATTCTGGCTAAAGCTCTGCCTTGACTCCGCCCACTAGAGTGTGAGGGCATAGGCTCTCCCTCTCGTCAATGGCTCACTTTGGCTAAAGATTCACCTCTTCGCCAGTCCTCATTGTATTCACCTGTGTCTTGTTTGCTGCTGTAATTGCCGTGTGTGTATGTAATCCCACCTGTCTTTCTGTTCGAGGTCTGGTCTCATTAAAGCATCATTATCGTCATATTCAATGTCATTGTTTGTCTTTCTCATCATTATGATAATTATTCAGTTTTAATAAAACCTCCACCTGTATGCAGTCATATCTACAAGTGCTAACACAGCGAATACGATACAATATTAGATTCAACTTTTTGCTAATGTGAATACACACAACAGAATTTAACCTTCACATGTAACCCATCCATACAGTGAAACACACACACACACACTAGTGAACACACTAGGCTGTGTGAACATGTGCCTGAAGCAGTGGGCAGCCCTATCCACAGTGCCCAGGGAGCAGTTGGCGGTTAGGTGCCTTGCTCAAAGGTACTTCAGTCATGACCTGCCCAGGGATAGAACCGGCGACCTTCCAGTCACAAGACCAGCTGTCCTCTATATAACGTGATATATTATTATATTATAGATCAGAATCACAATCAGATGATATATTTTTGGTTTTATTTAAAATTTTAGGAAAACTGCACTTAGAAGGGTGGAAGACTCTAAACCCAGGGTGCACTAACTTAAGACTGTTATATAATATCAGGATGTGAGATCATGCCAGCAGTGATTGGTGGTCAAATCTGGGTATTAAACACTATGATAGGGACAAAATATGCAAAGTGGGTGGGAGGGTATTAAGCCCTGCTTATTAAGGAGTGCTTAAATGCTTAAATGGACGAGCCACTACTGGGTCAGTCATATGTCCAATCTCCAAAATGTAGTCTTTACATAAGAATGCAAATTCATTCAGTTTTAATGCAAGCAGCAGTATGTAGAACCACATGCTTTTCATATGAAAATAATAATATATACAATATATAAGGACCTACATGCAATTATAAAGTCATATGTGTACTGCATGTCTAATCAGTTACATGCAATAAGAAACCAAAAAACAGATGGTTCTCCATTTACAAATACACAGAAGTACACTTGACCATTCAGCTGGACCTTTAAAGGTAAGCTAGGCCACACTTTTGTCTCCAAACTGTATAAAAACAAGCATACACACACACTTTTAATGATCACAAAAGGGCCGAGTGTCTGCCGGAGTCTCACAGACAGGCCTTAGGAGGGATTAAGGCTCCAGCCTTTATCAGTGCGTTCCCACAAACCCCTGTAGAATATCTCAGTCTCCCTCCCACCCCCTTCACTCCTGTTCTCCCTCTCCCCCTTCCTCCTCCCTCCTCCTCACAGGGTTTGGACAGAGAGACAAACAGGACAGACAGAGTTACTCATCAGACAGTGATGAGGGTATAATATAAGCCCTGGGCCTGTCTGACCTCTGCATGGTGAGAGAGGTTAAAAGTTATGACCTCCGCTGACCCTGAGGTGCCTCATCTGCACAGCTATGAGGTCAAAGTGCTGAAACATGCAGACGGCCACAGAGGCAATTACAGGGGGCCAAGCACTCATGTTCACTATGGGGAAACCTCAGCACTCACGTCACCCCCGTCCACCCGAGGGAGTTTTCTATAATTCTCCACCCTGGAGAACATTTTCAAAAACCTCCACCCTAAAGATCTCCACCCTAAAGAACATTTTCAAAAACCTCCACCCTAAAGAACTTTTTCAAAAACTTATACCCTAAAGAAACCTCCACCCTAAATACCTCCACCCTAAATAAAACCTCCACCCTAAAGAACATTTTCAAAAACTTATACCCTAAAGAAAACCTCCACCCTAAACATTTTCAAAAACCCCCACCCTAAAGAACATTTTCAAAAACTTCTACCCTAAAGAAAACCTCCCCCCTAAATACCTCCACCCTAAAGAACATTTTCAAAGAACTCTACCTTAAAGAACATTTTCAAAAACTTCTACCCTAAAGAAAACCTCCACCCTATAGAACATTTTCAAAAACCTCCACCGTAAAGAAAAACTCCACCCTGGAAAAAAACTCCACCCTAGAGAAAACCTCCAGCATAAACAACAATTTCAAAAACCTCCACTCTAAGTACACTTAAATAAAAAAGAAAACCTCCACCCTAAAGAAAACCTCCACCCTAAAGAACATTTTCAAAAAACTCCACCCTAAAGAACATTTTCAAAAACTTCTACCCTAAAGAAAACCTCCAGCCTAAAGAACAATTTCAAAAACCTCCACTCTAGAGAACATTTTCCCAAATCTTCACCATGGAGAGTGTTATGAAAAACCTTGACCCTGGAGAAAGTTTTTGTTCTTCTTTTAGTAAAGTTCTAGTGATCAAGAACACTATTTCAGTGCAAACAGGAGGACAAAATGTAGAGCTACGCTTTCAAAAATATCTAGATATGTGCGGATGGGGTCTAAATCTCTCACACACACGCACGCACACTCACACACGCGCGCACACACACACACACACACACACACACACACACACACATTTGCTTTTGTAAGAACTGTATCACTGAATCCTTATTAAAGAAAGTATAAATGTCCACTGCTCTAAGCAGTAACAAGCCTTTTCTTACACCACTGACGATAGACAAGTTTATTCTCACTCCATTCTGCACAGTGTGGATCTGGCACACTCACTCTTTTTCATTAAAAATGGTGATAGTTTATTTGATGGATCACCTGTCTGAAAACAAATCCTAATTTGTTTCTGTACACCAGCCTGTCACCGTACCAGAGCTTTACAAATCATTTTTAATTGACAGTACCATGACGCGTGGAGACAAACTGATTCTCCGAATGGAAAACAAATGTGCTATCATGAACGTGGGAACTCAATCACTGAGGGATTTAAAGCAGCTTTTTATTTTATTCTCTACTGAAACTGACCACATTCTAGTTTATATACTGTAGTGTAACTACAGCACAAATCCACGAGTCCAATCTAATGCTCAGCCCAATATCCAGACCAGAGCTTTAAAATCCTCTTGAACATGATCAAGAACACAGATGGTCTACAAGTCATCAAGCATAAAGTCACCCAACAGTGAAAGACTAATGGAGAGCATGCACAGATCAGGTCTCCTCCACCAAATACTGATTGAGTTAAACGTTTCTAAGCTGCATCTGTGGTCAGTTTTAGGCTACTGACTATAGACAGACAGGAAGCAGGACAGCTGATCAGCCCTTTAATTATTTAAAACAGCTATTTCATTAAATCAGTCATAGCATTCACATCATAGCTGTGCATTTCCAAAAACCTCCACCCTGGAGAGCCTTTTAAAAAACCTCAGTGCTTCAGTGACTGACGATGCTGTTTTAGTGTGGACAGGACGACCAGTACAGAACAACGCTTTCAATTAAGTGTTTGAACACTTGTTCCAACGTTATTCTAATGACTCCTCTCTGTACACTGCCACACTGTGGGGGGCAGCATACAGTATAATGAATGAAATATTTTAACACAGGTTGTAAAAGTGAACATAGGATGGAGATCACATGAAGCTGATAGACAACTACTAACAACAAAAAGCAGATGTGAGGTTCTGGTTTTGTCCACTTGAGGGCAGTGTGGGCTACATTGTGTGGCTTCCTCGTGGGCATCTCCCTTCTTGCTATGTGTAAATATGATTTATATATTGTTTAAATGACCATATCTCTTTTTTTACTTTGTTGATCAACATCAAACTAACACTAGCATAGAGATACTTCTGTGGGCGCAAGTTGAGAGCAGTGATCAACGTGACTGTTTTTATGCTGTGATGTTACACCCCTATGTTACAGCCCTAGTCATAACATTACAGTTTCTATGATCATATGGTTGCTGTGTTATGTATTTATGGATGTAATGTACTGTACTGTTAGGATACAGACACGTCCTCACGTCTAAGTTCAAAATGCCAATCCAGCATGAAATAATTAACACTGAACCTGCATCTGCTCAATATAAACATCTAATAAATAGTCACAGCATATGCCCATGCCAGCGGAGGAGAACTGACAGCTTAATCAGAGTGGTCTCTATCCTCACGTAGACCCTAAGGGAGCTTTCACCCTATGGGAGAGGGGCTCATTATCACTGGTTCACAAAAACATCTGAACATGGATGGATTGTACAGTTCCAAACATCACTTTTCTGCTCGTAGGTTCAGAAAACGTTTGGAAGAAGCTTCATCTGTTTGCTGATGTTTGTTATTTTGTTTGTATATAAACACTGAAGCAGTGATTTTGGACTTTGCTGCCATTTCTCCATGAAGGAGATCCTGTAAACATGGAGCTGTTCTCATGTGAGAAGATAATGAGCCATACAGACCAGCCTGAGACGTGTGTTTCTCACCATGAGAGAGGACAGCATCCACACCTGCAAACCAGAGCTCACTGGTAGTGAACCCCAGAGATCGGTGCTCCCGGGCTCAAAATCAGCTCTCACACTGGACCAAACCTGGGTCTGGAAGAAAGCTCCAGTGTGAAAACACCATAAAGAAAGCTACAGAGGGCAGAGCTTCAGCAAAAACACAACTCTGCTTAAAATAGCAGCTCAGCCATACGTGATAATGTTGCTACAATAAGTGGAATCTAATAGCCACCAATTAACTGAGGCACTCATTTTTATAAACAACACATCCAGCAGGAGCAGTGACATTACACAGCCTCAGAAGTTCAGGAAAACACCAGCTTTTCCAACATGTCCCTCTTACACCACAGCTCAGTGTATGTTCAACCAATCAGTTGCACAATGACGCAAGACAAACGGGAATTACCAACGAGGCAAAGGTTAATGTCTTTCAGGCTAATCTGCACTCATTCCATCAACAAAAAGAGGCAGATCAAAAGCCCCGCCACTCCTCTATTGACTTAGTTGTGAAGGAGACATTTGATCTGCAGGCTGAGAAAAGCTCTCTGCTCTGCACAGCTCCAGTAATAAAACTGAGGATTCACTCACACTGTCACTGCACAGACTTTAAAACTCTCTCTGTCTCATATTAATGAGCCATGTCAGTGTTCAACAAGACACACAACAGTGACATCTGTACAGCAGAGGAGGCCGGACAGATTAAAATGCCAATTACTATAAAGTCCTGACAGAAGACAGTACTTCTATTGTAATACAGATGCATTTGTTCTCTTTGTGCTATACGACTACATAAGCATTTGTCTACAAATGGCTCAGGATGCACAGATCCAGTTTTTTCTCTCCAGCCTAACAGCGTGTGGACATGCAGGAACAAATTGTTAAATACTTGATCAGGGCATCGATGCAGATTGATGGATTGGTAGTTGTAAACTTATAAGTAAGGAAATCTTTACATATATACTGTAGCACTTTCCTAGAAGTTTCAAATTGATTTACAAAATATTAAGAACACATTAACCTTATTTAAAGGTTACAAAAACAACAAAACACTAAAGGTATTGTTATTGCATTTCATTTTAATTGTATGCAATTTAATTGTTTATGCACTAATTGAATTGTAAATGTATGTAATTGTACTTGTATTTGTGATTGTAATATATTATAATTATATTTTTACACAAAAAAAAGTAAATTCTAAATTATTTTATATTCAAATTTCAGTAAAAAAAAAAGACAAATACTAAAATCCTCACCATCATAATACAAAAATCACTAACAGCAAGATAATAAAAACATGTTTTTTTTTAAAGACCTTAAAAGAGTCTGAAACTCTGACTGATATCAGAGGCCCCATCCTCTCATAGGTGCAACGCCACCATGGACGGAACTCCAAAAATGTGCTCCGCTCGCTGCAAACACAAAAGATTAGTGTGCTGGGATAGAGATCCCATCTTCCATAGGTTGCAATGTCCTCAGGGTGAGTCTCACAAAATGTCCCGAGAACCTAGCCGAGAGGTACGGGTTTATAGGTAGAATCCTCATAGCTAACACACCACACAAAAAAGACTCTCTGACTTCAAGGGAAAACACAGATGAAAGCGATGTACCACCAGATACCAGCAGAGTCTGACCTGCACAGGCAAAGTTAATGACTCTGCGCCAAGCACACTACACATAGTCCTTAAATCAGACAGTCACAGCTGCAGGAAATAACAGCTGATGACTGGCGCAAGAGAGGAGAGATGAGTGTGTCTTCAGCAGGGAAAGAAGGGTGGCCCATTACACTTATCTTAAAATATTTTAGTTAAATATGCTTTAATTTCTAATTAAATGTAGTATTATTATAAGCTTAAAACATTTCAAATGAGAAATATCCTCATAAGCAGAGGATAAACATTTTTAAATCGGATATCACTGCAATAGCAGAAACTCTGTGTAACAGAGCGTGTCGGCTGAATGCATTTGTATAAGTCTGTTTGTGTGTGAGAGTGTGTATATTAATGTTGGTGGGAGTGCTTCCTTTCCACTTCTCCGGCTCTTCCTTTTTCTCCTAGCACAAACAGGAAGTGTGAAGCCCCTCTCTTCCTGAAGAGAGGCGCAGTGGGATGCCGACTCCAAGAGTGAGGAATTAAAAACAGCCAATGTGGAAATTTACAAACAAACACACTCTCATAAGAATCTCAGTTTCACACACACACACAAACCAATGTTGGGCCATACGGCAAAAATACATAATGAGACATACAGATGTTTTATGACTGACAGATATTTGTTTCTGATATACTGATTTTATTATTCCCTATTCACAATAACAAATTATACAAAAACAAAAATAATAGATGACTATATAAAGAATATACAAGATAGCACAATCAGTCACATTAGTGTATTATGTATTTTCATTCTGTATCTAATCCAGTCACTTTGAGGAAGGTTAAAAAACATAAGCTGCCAACTTATGGCCGTGGTCTGGTGTTTAGGGATCTGGTCTTGTGACTGGAAGGTCACTGGTTCAATAACTGGGCAGGTCATGACTGAAGTGCCCTTGAGCAAGGCACCTAACACCGAACAGCCGTGGATAGGACTGCCCATTGCTTTGGGATCAACTTTTCAAATATATAAAGCTTAAATCAAAATATATTTTTAGATTCTTGTGAGAGGAGCTTAAATAAGAAGAGACACGTCTGTGAGTGCGACTCACTGTTCATATTTTCCCATCAAAAGACGCAATCTGTCATTCATATAATGACATGGTAATGCTGAACATTCCATTGGTTGATTCCAGTGGTCTGGAATCTGTGGAATGATGATTCAACAAAGACCTCTCACCTGAGGTGAACCTAAACAACAGACCTCTCACCTGAGTGTTCACACCTCTCTCATGAATATTCAATGTAGAGTTAGTGGCTGAGGAAAACAGAGTATCACATTAGTTAAGCTTTAGAAATAAAACCACATACAATGTCTAAAAACTGTAATGAGCAGTGTGTAGCCAACACCTCTGTTTATTCAGTTCTGAGCTCAAAAGTCTTGGCTAGAAATGTTTAGAGTGTTTTTTCACAATATATCAGCACATCTGAAAACAGGTTTTTGGAAAGTCTAAGTTTAGAGCAGATTTAATCAGAATATAGATTTATGACACGCTTACTGTTCTGACACTGTTGTTGCCGTGTTTGTGCTGAACTAAAGCCTGTGTAACACTTTGGGGAAAAATCATTTTAGGCGGTGTAATTTGTAAAAAATCAAGCCATTTCAGAAGATTTAAGTGTCTGAAATACCCTCAGGTAAAACTACACACAAATCTCTTCTGAAAAATAATTTAGATGAGCAAAGCACTTTTATTTATTTACGGATGCTGTGATATCAGATGTTTGGTTTGAAGTGGCTGATAATGGGGGGTTTTACAATATATGAGTATATAAGAATAATTCACAAATGAAATATTAATTTGAGATTCAGTGTTTCTGATTTTCATGAGTTATAAACCGTACTGATCAACATTAAAACAAAAACAACAACAATGCTTGAAATATGTCACTTTATGTATAATGAATATAAAATGAGTTTTGTTGAACTTTTTGTTATTTGGTTGTTTAGTTTAGATGAGAGTCTAAAGAGCTAAACCACACACTCAATAGTCACCTAAATATCTCCGTCTTTTCTGTAAAAATGCATCACCAAATCTTCTCTGACCCTGCTCAAACGTCAGCCAGATGTTAATAAAGGTCTCTCAGACTGGTGGATGTGGTTTAGGACACAGTCTGACTGTACTGTGAGCTTTAAAAAGCCCAGTGCTGATCCAGTCTTCCTGGAGGCCTGCTGCTGTCTGAAGACTCTGTAACAGTGAGGTTTTATTCATTTATCAGTCTGTGTAAGTCCAACACTGTTGTCTAGAACACTGTTTGTAGATGTATTGGTGATGTATTCAGAAAATCATATTGTGAGATCATGTAACACAATAACAAGATCTGGTGGTTCAGGATCTGAACTTAAGAACAGAAGATCACTGGTTCAGTCCCCTGGGAGGACAAGGGCATCTAACCTTCAAATGCTCCGCGGGCACTCTGGATCAGGCACATGTGCTTACTGTGTGTGTGTGTGTGTGTGTGTGTGTGTGTGTTTCATTGCACGGATGGGTTAAATGTCAATTTCAAGCACACTGGTCAATGACTGCACACATTTACTTTCAAGCTCAGCGTGATGAGGTTTTACAGGTTTTAGGACATAATTAGAGCAGAAGGTTCAGTACCATATCAATCTCTGTCTCTGTCTCTCTCTCACACACACACACACACACACACAAAGATCGAACAAATGTGTGAAATTCACACCTTAATGCTGCTGACGCCCCTCTGATTCTCCTCTATCTGTTTTGAGATCATTATTAGGAGCAGCTGATTGAAACAACCTGCAACTCATTGTACCAAAACACAAATTAGTGAGTTGTAGACACACTTCTGTACACTCAGCCTCTTCTACACAAATCCCAGTTTCTTTACGAGAGATAAAACAGCACTCCATACCCACAGACTCCAGCCAGAGGCTTCAAATCTCCTGTGTGTGATTATCTGCCGTTTCCACCAAACAAGCCACGGAGTGATGGAGAGACTCTGAATTCCACTCAGTGCTCTTTTGATTCAGTGTTCCTTCTTTTCTGAGGAACCAAACAAAATAGTTTGTGAAGAATCAGCAGGAGCAGCCGTGTCCCTGAAGTCTTTAAAGCAATCTGGTTTCCTTAACAAAACCCCCTGCCAGATTTTCACAGAGCTTTCTACACTAAGTGAATGGTTTATTATCTTCAATCACTGGCCATACAGGTGATCTTGGCAGGTGGAGTCTAAATTTTGCTTCTGCCATTAAGAACATGAAGCCACAGTAGTGATGGACTGATCAGTCAGTCAGTCGGTTAGTCAGATCACTTATTGAATATTAGGTAATTGGCATTGGCTGATTATTATTAAACCATTGGTGTGTGATAATGAGGCTGGTAAACAAAAATGACTCATTAGTGTGACTGCAGTAGAACAATAAGCATCCCCTAATGTCAGTTTCATCATTCTATAGGCAGGTGAAGACATGACCTATAACCTTTCACCTCAAACAGGAACCAGGGTGTAAGTTTACAGCAGTAAAATTAATGTTGGACATTTGTTTCACATTCAGAATTGTGCTTTTCCTCACCAACAAAACACAGATTCACCAGCACAGTTACAGTTTGGCTGTGAAATGGAAAAAAGACAACAAACTACAAGCACAATCTTTACTAAACTACACTTGTTATAATGAAGCCAGAATACAGCCGCTTAGCTTTGTGTTTGTGCTCAGCGGCTGCAGTGTTAGGGATTGTCTCACAATTAGCAGAAGAAATGTGAAGTGTTTCAGTGTCTGTAGCCAATGACTCTCACATTAAACACACAAAACATCCATGTGATGTTACATCATTCATTTTAGGCATTTTCATCATCCATCCTTATCAGGGTCGCGGTTAGTCCCCTACCCCCTCACTGGGCTCAGGGCAGGGCATTACACAATTCAAGTAAGCCCAGGACAGGGCGTCAATCCATTGCTGGGTGACACACACACACAGACAATTTTAGAGTACCCAATTCACCTGATCTCCATGTTTTTGGATTGTGGGAGGAAACCGGAGACCCCGGAGGAAACCCACGCAGACACGAGGAGAACATGGAAACTCCACTCAGATGGGGACTCAAACCCAAGACCTCAGCGCTGAGAGGCGAACGTGCTAACCAGTAAGCCACCGTGCGTGAATTTTCATCATTTTATTAAATATTAGTAATAATGTAACATACATGCATCTTCATGCATATTCATACATTATTGTCTTTGTTTTATATATAAATATAAAACAATTAAACTCATGTTGTTAAACCTAATGATGTCCAACCAGCTTATTACAATACAGACATTCATTCCTGACTAACTACACGACTCATTTTATAGTCATTTATAGAAATGAAGAACCTTGTTTGGTAAATGTTTCGGCCACAAATTTTCATTTCGGTGAATCCCCAGTGAATACACACAGTATAAGAATCAGACAATGAAGTGGCAAGGAATGTTTTATGCATTGCCTCAATAACCACTCCCTCAGTCACGGTCATCTCAAGGACGAGTTCTTCATCTCTGCTCTGCTGTGTTTCACTCAGTCTTTCAGCATTTCATCAGCTTGTCAGGATTTGGGCGGTTAAAAATGTCATTCCCACCTGAGCTGAGACCTGAAGGCAGCAGACAGTGTGTAATCTCCAAGGCAGGAAGGTGGCACTGACCAAAAAGGTGGCGCAATACAGTTCCACACCCAGATCTTGAATGACCTTCAGCTGAAGCAGATGGATGGCCGAAGTCGGCCCGGCTCCTGCCTGCCTGAGATTGCTCTCTGATTGGGTGGTGTGTGTCTTTGACATGAGGAGCGAGTTTGTGTTACAGTGACTGATCGCTGGTCATGTCTATTAGAGAAAGCAGTAGAGAATTCGAGATGTGGGTGCCTATTGATATACAGAGGTGGACCTCTAACCATTGCTATTAGACAGGGATGCACCAACACCAAAAACCATGGAGTTGTTTTTTTACCAGCTTTACTGCACCATGTAAAAAAATGCTTGTGGACTAATAAGGTACACAGCTTGTCTAGTCCCTGTAGATGTGTACTGACAATAGAATAGGACTAAGCTTGGACCCATGGCACCATGTCTAATGCCAGCATTGAGCTGTGTTCTCTGCACCTTCCAGTATTGAGTTGGGAATGAGGTGGTGATGGTGATCATCTCACCTCCTGACCTTATTAACACTATTATGGCTGAATGCTTGAATCCTCACAGCAATGCTCCAAATGGAGTAGAAAGTCTTCTGTGGACAGGAGAGACAGTTACTCCAATAAAAGCAAAATAAACTTGATTCAACACCTTCATTTGGGAAGAAACAATAACTGAGCTGGTGTCCCAATACTTTTGTCCATACAGTGTGTTTACTGATTGGGCTTTGTAAAGATGTACTTTAATGAAATGTACAATAGAAAACTGACAAAACAACACTTGTTACCAAAGCTTTATTTGAATGGTTCAGTGAGTGAAAAGTACTAGCTGGATCTGTAAATTTGAATTCAGCTTTGAATATTGTTTATTATTTGGGCCATTTTAATTTACATTTTCTGCCAAATGACAGCATCCATAACTCCTGTGTGAATATAAGATAATCAACTGTGGTTACAGTAAATGCTCTGGGAGATAAAGAGTCTGAGAAAAAAAAAAAGAGAGACAGAGAGAGAGAGAGAGAGAAAGAGAGAGAGACACAGAGACAGAGAGCGACATAGAGACAGAGAGAGAGACAGAGACAGAGAGAGAGAGAGAGACAGAGAGACAGAGAGAGAGAGAGACAGAGACACACACACACACACACACACACAGACACACACACACACAGACACACAGAGAGACGGAGACAGAGAGAGAGAGAGAGAGAGAGAGAGAGAGAGACACACACACACACACACACACAGAGAGACACACAGA
>BRDA01023618.1:0-14319 GCA_036984385.1 Crenuchus spilurus
AAAAAAAAAAAAAAAAAGACACATGTGTCATAAATTGTTCATCTGAGGTTGTATTTACTTAATTTTAAGACATTCGAAAAGACCAGATTATGTATTATATCTGATAAATGTCACACTACATTCACATGCACACAGTATTATCACAGTTTATATCCGCCTACATGTAACCTTTCCTCCACCGTCATAAGTCTAATTAATGTTTCCATTTTAGTCATTAAGTTACTGATTCACTGCTCTGCTGTTAGCTGACTTAGCACTGAGAAGAGCACATGCCTTCATTGGCTACACATTAATGCCATACTACTAATCTTTATCAACCTGGAACACTGCACTAGATCTCTGAAGAGGCTAAAAACTAACCCCTGACCTTTACTTGGCATTGCAATTCTTAATGGAGCAAAATATGCTACATTCTCACTGAACTGGAAAACTGAAAAACAAAGCATGCACAGTTGGGCAGATTCTAGCTGTAGCTGTATATGTACCCAGTCTGAGGTCTTGTAAGTATTAGAGCTGACATTTTATTTACTATTCAAAATAGTACAAGTGTAGACTAGTGTGTCTACATGTGTCTTCTATGTTGTTATATTTTATTTTTATAATCCCTTATTAGTTTCACAGTGACCTCAGCATTTAACCCATCCATGCAGTGAAACACACTAGCGGTGGGCATCCCTATCCACAGTGCCTGGGGATCAGTTGGAGGTTAGGTGCCTTGCTCAACCATGGAGGTTAGGTGCCTTGCTCAACGGCGCTTCAGCCATGACCTGCCCGGGGATCAATCCGGCGGCCTTCACAAGTCCAGATCCCTAACCATCATGACTACCCCAAATACTAATATTAATAACTAATAATGTAATACTAATAATGGTTAAATAGTGAAAGTGCAATACTGTTTCTTTGGGAAAATATTTAAGCATCTCCATAATGAAAAACGTCTTTAAAAAGTGCAAAAAAAGTAAATACATTGTCTCAAAACAACTGTAAAGCAATGTCTCAAATGAGATAATGATACTTGCAACATTTCACAGTGAAGGACAAAATTATAGCGAATCAGTGGAATTCAACTTGAACAAAGTAGCAACCCTACAGTCATCCATTTAAGCCAGCCCACAAACATCAGCCTCTGCTGTAGATCCACTCAATCAGAACTCCTGCTGGTTCTGATCCAGAAACCAAAGCCCACTGCAGTGTTGCAAGTTTGGCTGAGCCTAATCTCTAATCCCTCAGAGGACTGGGAAAGGCCCATTTTATAGCATCACCCCCCCATCCACTTTTTTTTTTTTTTTTTTTTTTTTTTACATAACCTCACATGTACAGATACACAAAGCGCACAGATAAGGCTCTTCACTTGGATTGGACCAGCACAAGTGGGAACGAACTGAACCTTGCAAAGTTCTGTGTATCTGGAAAAGAGATTTGCAGCCTGGCAACTAATCTCTTATGCTGTCCAGGACATTCTCACTCTGAACTGAACTCTTAACTGTTCAGTTTCATTATCATGATTATAAATTCTGTTACAAAATGTTTCTAGTGAAGTGTTTTGAGGTTAGATTTAGATTAAACTTTTGTCAATGTGATTGCACACAACAGAATTTCACCTCCACATTTAACCCACCTGTGCAGTGAAACACACTAGTAAACACACTAGGCTGTGAGAACATGTGCCTGAAGTGGTGGGCAGCCCTATCCAAGGTGCTCGAAGAGCAGTTGGGGGTTAGGTGCCTTGCTCAAGGGCACTTCAGTCACAAGCTGACCGGGGGATCAAACCGGCGACCTTCTGGTCACAAGATCCCTAACCACCAGACCACAGCTGCCCCATTCTGTTGTTTATAGACTAACCTAATCTACAAAAAATGCAAATGTAATAGCATACAGCTAGGTCCCTTGAAATCTTGTGCAAAATACAGTACGTGCTAAACGTGCAGCAAAGAGTAGAGCTGTACTAAAACCTATAAACTCAATGTCAACAACTTGAGTGAGACACCAAAACTGAGCTAAAAAGCAGTGACACTGTCCTACCTCACCTTCTACTATAGAAGACTGAGTATGTAGAGCAGCAGCATTTGTGGATTTTATCATAGTCTCCTAAAATTATTTTCTTTTGAAATACTCCAGTCCTTCAAAAACTTCATTGGCTTCCTGTGCAACAATGAATCCATTACAAAATCCTTTTGATTACATATAAATCCCTTAATAACTTAGCACCCACTTATCTGACAGACCTCTTGCAGCTTTACCGTCCTTCTCACTGTCTCCGATCATCTGACTCTAACCTCCTCTTTCCTATTTGCAAATCCAAACATCGTACTTTAGGGGACAGGGCCTTTGTTATAGCTGCCCTCACTCTCTGGAATTCTTTCCGCTTACATATCCGTGCATCAGACTCCCTTCAATCCTTCAAAAAAACTGTTGAAAACTTATCTGTTTAAGCAAGCTTTCAACCTTCACTAAAATACTCTTACCTCTTTGTGTAAAGCATCTTTGAGTTGTATGAAAAGTGCTATATAATAATATAATAATATATTATTATTGTTATTATTATTAAATAAGACTGTAACAATATCTCATAAAATTGAATGGGATGTTCTGTAAAATTTGTCCAACCTTGAAAACAGCTAAACAAAATGCACATTTGTGGGCAAAGCATGAATAGGTCAGTTTTCCTAATGTGATACAACAGATTCTCCATCTTTCCTCCTTTTTCTTTGCTTCCAACAGCTTGTTTCCTGCCATCTTTTCATAAGATTACACACCACAGAAGCTTTGTGACACTAAATCTTTCTTTGAACTCTCTCACTCTTGTCACACTGTACTTCAAAGTCATACATCAAACAACAGATTTCATTCAAATGTGCTAAAAGTGTGGCATTGTGCTGCAGGCGTTGACTAAACTAGTTTTGACTGAATCAAACACACAGAAGTCGCTTTAAGAAAAGCTGCAATTCTTTAGGAGTTTTCACTGTGGGCCAGCCAAACAAACCCTAAACACAAAAGGTCTCCCTCCTTGGACTAGCCTGAAGTCCAGTCAACCTTATCAAGGGGCTAATTAAATAAGGCGACCATTTAAAATGTCCCAGCAAGCTATGAGACGAGGGGAACATATAATTCCTAAAAGCACACTGGCTGACCATAAATCCTCTTATCTGCCTGAAGCAGAGTCCCCACAACAAACAGAGACTGAACATATCAACTGAAGAGTGAAATTTCCTCAATCAGAAAGACTCTTCTCAACTCTACTGGTCATCCAGCAGTGCTCAACTCGACCACCATTACTCTAAATATATGGTCATGCATGGTCAAGTGCATTACAACTTTTCAAGAACATAATGGCCATATAGAGATATTCCCATTAGCTTCTCTTTCTATGCTTGTGCCCAACCAGCCAACTCAACATTCTCAAGCCAAGTGATTCATCAGCTGTGTGCAAACTTTCTGGTCAATCTGTGCCCAGGGCAGACTTCAATGATGCAACGTATTAACTTTCTACATGGCCACCAGGGGCGGACTGGCTATAGACAGGACTGAGAAAATTCCTGGTGGGGAGGTCTACATCTGGGTCAGTGAGAGGAAGTTAAACTAAACTCTCCACCTGAATGACAAAACTGTAGTGACTGTGATGGTAGAGATCTGTACACACAAATGTCCCAGGTTGAATTCTGTTCCCAGTGTGTCCCTGCTAGACACTGTAGGATTCGTCTATTTCTAGATTCAAGAAGAGACTAGTGGCTATAGCCAGTGTGGAACCAGCTGAATGCTGACCATTCCCCACTTAGAAAGTTGAACTTGGTTGGTGGAATGACAAGTTTGAGGATGAAAATTTGTGTAGCTGAGTTAATCTACCAGACTGGTAGACTAAGAACTGGTAGACTAAGAACTCTGATGACCGTCAACAATAGAACGTCCTGATATTGCAAAGTGAGGCTTGGTCCTGGGTCAACATAGGAGGAGCTTAAACTAAATTTGTTCAACCAATCAGCTTTGCTGCCCTGCCCTCCTTTTTTCATCTTCAGCGAAATTTTTTTTTCCAGTTTTCCTCCTTCAACATGGCTAAGCTCCTGTTGTACTGCATCTCCTGCTGAAGGTAAGAGATTTATTGCTAAAATTTCATGTTTTACATCCTCAACATATAGTACTGGGTTTATTTACACAAGTAAACATTTATTGTACATAGCTTTAGCTTAGCTAGTCTCAGCTGTTTCTCTGCTAGTTATGCTATCTGGCTAACATAATGGTAAATCTGAGAAACTAACAACATATTTAGCAATGCTCTTTCAAAATATGAAAATCTTGCTTGCAATAATTACTCCAATTTCTTTCATTTATCTAAAGCAACAAAGTTATGGAAATTGTTCTTTTAGCTTGCATACCAGTCATCCAGCTAGCTAGATAGCTGGTGATACTTAACTAGCTAGATAACATGGTTAGACTTGGGCAGTTCCAAGAAAATCAGGTCTAATATTTACTTGAACATATTTTGTAGGATAGCTGTATTCACAGCAAATATTTGTTTTATTAACAGCAGAATAAATGTTCTGGAACTGATGTTTTAAACTAGCTAGCTAACATTATGCTGCCCAGTAACATCATATACTTGTGTTGTTGGAATTATTTTTTTTTCTACAGGAGCAGTAAATTTTATGTGAACAGTAAAAGTATTTTAACTGATGTTTTACCTTGAATTACACAGTAAACTCGCCATGTTCTCATGCTGTCCCAGGAACATTATCCAATATTAACCTGGGAACATGATACAGTTGTGTTGTCCTTGGAATTTCATTATAATTTTTTTATTTCAGGAACAGATCCAAGAGCAGTCTTCTAATACATCTGCTGCTGTCTGAAGTAGTTGTCTGTATTTGTTTCATTTTACTGCTGATAGCAAATCACACGTCAGTAAATCTCCATCTTAAGCTACATCAAATAGTCTCTGAGACTTATAAAGATCTTAATGTGGGCTGACATTCTGGTGAGGTATTTTTATAAAAACAACTGGGGTCATTTAGGTGACCATTGAGTTCTAGGGTTTGTTAACAACATTAACATCACAGTTCCTGTTATAAAACAGATGCTAAATTTGCACACTTGTCAAAATTGGGATGTCATGGCTGACTGACTACATCTGGGAAAACACAGTTCATGGTAACGCCTAAGTGTGTATGGCTGGATTGTGATTTAATCAAAAATAATTCATGCAAATCTCAGCACTGTGGAGAACTCATCACATCCATCACATGTTCTCCTCACGCTGCTGCCTTCTTTTAGAAGATATAACAGCATTCAGCCTCTCACTGCTAGACTGTCCAACAGTTTCAATCCTCAGGCTGTCAGACTCCTTAACACACACAGTCTGATGCTCAGGGACTAAATATCACTGCACATTTGCACACCACTATATACTGTCATATCATAGCAATATTTGCACAATTGCACACTGCACATAACACTCACTCAGTCTAATAAGACAAGCAGTGTTGCACCTGATCCTGGAGTAATGTTGTTTTGTTTCATTATGTACTGTACTGTATATAACTGAAATTACAATAAAAACCTCATGAACTTGAAATGTTACTGCATGTCTTTTGCATAATAAAGCTAAAATCACTAAGAGGCTGGTTTTAACAGACATGGCTTTAAGTACTGAGGAAATAATGAGTATTTGTAAAACCAAGAAGTAGACATGTAATGTAATTGTACATCAAAACAAAAACTGGCCAATTCAAATGACTAGTATCTAATAAAGACTGTGTAATTATCCAGGATGGTGCTGAATCTGAATATCTATAGGAAAAGACAACGGAGAAAGAAGAATTATATTTCACTGTAGCACAAGCATGCTGAGAACAGATTTATGCTATTTTAATAACAGCTTATTCACACACTTTCACAGCATCCAATTAGAGCAGTGAAGTAGCAGCTTTGGCCTTGAAGGCTACGAAAATATGTAAAGCACTCTGGGAGACTGAAATACAGCACAGAAACTTATCAATCAATCTTGGAAGTATAGGGCTGACAAGAAAGCAGCCTTTGATTTTTGTGGCCACACCAACATTATAAAAGAATTCAAGGACAAACATGCACACACACAATAGACAAAATATAGCTTAAGGTATTAGCAGTGGGCATATTACAGTATAATTTACATTTCAGATGATTTTGGAATATGGGTTATTGACTGTATTGGGTCATTTTTAGTCCAGTATGACTAAGATAAAACTTTGAACGTAAATGAGAAACTCAAAAGGTGAAAAGATGAGAAAAGAAGTTTTAAAATGTAAAAAGACAATAAAAGTATAAGCAAAATTATTCCCACAGGTCAGCACATTTATAACAGAAAGACAGACAGACAGACAGACACAGAGAGAGAGAGAGAGAGAGAGAGACAGAGAAGCAAGATGAGGGGGTGAGATCACACTTGGCTGCCCCTCCCCTCCCCCAACTTAACACAAACTCCATCAAAGCAATTATACCTTTATGCAGATTATATGTAAATCAATCATAAACCATTGGTTATTGTAAATCAATACGGCTATGTCAATGTCTAGTAAACATCTTTTTCAGCTCTGGTGGCTCCAGCAGATTTGGTCTCAAGGTCATAACACAGCAAACACGTCCTGATAATCTCCTTCAACAGAGCCTGAACAGTCTAAACAACTCAATTTTGACACAGCTAGAGAGATACTACATGTTAAAGAACACTTGTTCCTTTAAATGATGAAGTAATTAGTTAGAAAAAGAATATAACTTTAGTTTTTAATAAGAGTTTTAGGGGTGTTTTTCTCCTCCCACTGTCACACAAAATAAAAATGAATACAATTACTGTTACTTACAGTTACATTTCTATGGCACTTTTCAAGACACTCTAAGCCCTTTGACATTTGGGACAGAGCCACCTTAACCACCACCACCAATGTGCAGCACCTACCTGGATGATGTAACAACAGCCTGACTGTGCCAGAACACTCACCACATATTAGCTATTAGATAGAGAGGTGAGGAGAGACTGAGCCAGTTTTTGAAGACAGTGATGATGAAAAGGACATCACTCTTACTCTTACAGGGGAAAATGTTCTGGGATCTTTTCTGACCTCAGAGAATTGGAACCTTGGTCTCCCATCCAAGTACTAACCAGACCCAGACCTGCTTAGCTTCGGTGGATTTGTACAGATTGGATTTGTGTTATGTTGTGCAGGTGCTATGGATGCTGTATCATCAATATTTTATTGTATAGTATTGCCATCGTTTACAATACATTAAATGGGTAAACATATTGTTTACAAAGATTCTCTCTCTCTTTCTCACCAACTATATATGGTGGTTATCCCCAGATAGTCACAATCCTTTAAGCATATCTCTCTGCATCCCATAAGGATTACTGGGCCATTATAAAAGGTCATGACAAAAAACGTATACTTATAAACAATAATGTGCTTGGAATTATATTTATATAATACATTTATTTCACAATCTCAAAAACAGAGCAGGGCTTCTGATGCAGTACTAACCCTAAAGAACATTTCAATGAATTATCTTTGGTAAATGAGACTTGCATATGTAAAAAACCTCAATGTTGTCTGGATGGGAGCATATGTTGTTCTATATATGTTTCAGCACTAATACTGCCTTTACAGATGTACAAGCTGCCCATGCCATAGGCACTAATGCAACCCCTTACTATCAGAGACGCTGTCTTTTGAACTGTAGCTGATAAGCTGGAAGGTTCCTCTCCTCAAGAGTCTGCAGGCTGTGATTTCCAAAAAGAACTTCAAATTTTGATTAATCCAATATTTTAAATGAACTTTAGTCCAAAGAAGACAGCAGTGATTCTGAATCATGTTGACATATGGCTTCTTCTTGCAAGATATAGCTTTAACATGCCTTTGTGGATTGCAGGGCAAAAGTGTTCCTGAGCCCATGCAGTGATTTCCTATACAGAATCATATTTGATTTTAATGCAGTGCCACCCGAAGGCCCAAAGATCATGAGCATCCAGTACTGACCATTGATTTGTCCCTTGAGCACAGAAAGTTTTTCACATTCTCTGAATCTTTTGATTATATTATGTACTGCAGATGGTGGAACATTCAGTCTTTGCAATTTTATGTTAAGGAAAATGTTTCTGAAAATTTTCAACAATTTTTAGACAGTTTTTCACAAAATAGAACATCTGCCCATCTTTGTTTCTGAGAGACTGTCTCAAATGCTTTCAATACCCATTTATATACCTATATATACCTCCTCATGTTACTTAGTTTAATATAGCTAGAGGAGCAATTTATTAGTATTACTTACATTTCCCATCTTTTGTTGTTCCTGTCCCCAATTTTTGAGATGTGTTGTTGCCATCAAGTTCTAAATGAGTTCATATTTTACAGTGGTAAAATTCCTCACTTTAAACCTCTGATATGTTTTCTATTTACTGCTATGAATTTAAAAAAGGGTCTACAATATCAAATGCAAATCACTGCATTCTGTTTTAATTTTTTACATTTTACACAGCACCCTGACTTTTTTGGAATGGGGGTTGTACAACCATAAATCCTAGCTAAAAAACATTCAGGAACATTCATTATGATGATAGTACAACATATGATCCCTTACATTTGTCCTTTAAAGACAACTCTATTAATCAAGGTCTCAGTAACATCCTTGAAAAGACAGCATTGTTATGTCCCTATCTAGTACAATCTAATCCATTCTAACTTCACCCCTACAAGCACTCACATATTTAATTTGTCTAATACTGTGTAGCAGTGTGTCACCTGCCCCAGTTCATCATCGTAATACCGTTATACCAGACTAGAGGATGAGAAGGGTCATAAAACTGGAAGGCTCTTCAAAGTGCCCTCCTGTTTGGCCCATCTCCAGTGCCTGGTTCAACACATAGTCCCATAGGAGGGACAACAAAGGCGGTGAGGTGAAGAATATGCTGGCTATGCAATGCTGGACTGTCATAATCAACCTCCAACGTCATACCAGCACATGCTGCGAATCCCCAATGAGCGCCTATCCAGTCCCCTTACACAGCACACCTTCTTAGTGGACACAAGAGCATATGAAATGTGAAATATGAAACACATTTGGCCGAATATTGAACACTGTTCTTTATTTACATAAATTATTACAAAATTAGTAACTAAACTGTTTCCCAAAAATAAGTCTTGTAGTTAGTGAGACATGAATGTCTATATTTTAATATGCTGGTTTGACATCATTAAGTTTAATAACATGAGATTAATTGATTATTCTTTTATATTTGTGTATAAAACAAATGTTAGAAAAATTACACAAGACAGTAACATGAATATGTATGAAGATGCATGTGTTACATTACCAACATTTAATTAAAAACATTAAACAAAATTCAGAAAATGTTTAAAATTAATTATGTAAACCATGGATGTTTTGTGTGTTTAATGTGAGTGTCATTGGCTACAGACAATGAAACATTTTACATTTCTTCTGGTAATTGTGAGACAGTCCCCAACACTGCCGCTTGCAGCTGGGGATAACCAAGTAACACAAAATTAAGCACCTGTATCGTGTTCATCAAAACAAATATACATTTAAAAAACTAAATCTGCTCTAGACTTTCCAAAAACATATTTTCAGATATATTGATAAAACACACAATCTAAACATTTCTAGCCAAGACTTTTGAGCTCCAAACTGAATAAACAGCTTTGTTGGCTACACACTCGTCATTACAGAAATTGTATGTGGTTTTATTTCAAAAGCTTAACAAATGTGAAGTGAGACTGTTTTCTTCAGTGACTAAACCTACATTGAATATTTATGAGATATGTGTGAACAATCAGGTGAGAGGTCTTTTGTTCAGGATCACCTCAGATGAGATGTCTTGGTTTGGCTCAGATTCCACACATTCCAGGCTGCTGGAACCTATCAATGGAATGTCTGGAATTTCCATGTCATTATCATATGAATGACAGATCAAGTCTTTTGGTGGGAAAATATATCAGCTGTCTGACTTGCTCTCACAGACATGTTTCTGCTTATTTAAGCTCCTCTCACAAGAATCTAAAAACTATAATTCATTTCAATCTATACATATTTGAAAAGTAGAACCTGTAACGTTTCCAGGGGATGTTTCATTTTGTTTCTAGGATAAAATCTTACAGAGTTATAAAAGTGTTCATGCAGAATTTTGGCTTTGTTCCCACAGGTGAGTCTGCTGACTCTAAGAGTGTTTATCATTTTGGCCGAATAATTTCGGTTGCCGAATATTCGGTGCATCTCTAGTTATTTGTAGTGCAAATACACACCTTAGTCATTATTCATAATCAGAATGAAATGTAAAAATCTTTGCATGTAAACAATTCAGAATTGCAATGCAAAATAAAGTGAGAATGTGAGAAACCTCACATTCCACCAATATGAAAACATCTACAGCACAATGGCTAACCAAAGGATACTAAAACCACAGGATCTTGCACCACAAGAATCTGCACCACCTCTCAATATAACACAATGTCACCTCCCCTGAATCTGAACTTTACAAGGAGAAAGGGAGGAAGTGTACACAAGTGTTATATGAGAATGTTAGAGCCAGACGGTCCATTTGTGCATGTCTGATGGATTCAGATGTGAAGCTTTCGGCCTGGGCATCTCATGCAAGGACACACAGATGGAGCCCCAGCTTGGGTGGAGGAATTATACCCTAGGGTCCTTCACTTTCCGATAGCACCATCAACGTCTGGCTAATGAAACACCCTAGAAATGGTCAGGTCTCCACCACAGCACAGAACATTCTCCAACAGAAGCATCATTCATGCTTAACATCCTGGGACTCTGATGATAAAAATATTTATGAAAAGTTTAATGAATTGATTTTATTTCAGGCCACATGACAAGTGTCCTTTTACATGCGCTATCAAGTCTCAGTGGAAGAGGAGGTTTATAGTTCTGGAAATAATTAATGGCTTGAAAGGGCACCACCAGTGCTTCAGTGTTCCCCGCCACCTCAGACACCATGACCTCTGGCACATTTATTTAAGGACATCTTCCTTTTGCTCCTATCTTTTCAGACAGACACACAGGCAGTAAAATATATAAGTAAGTTGTATAATCCTTCCCCAGGCTCTGACAGCACACAGCATCCAAAATGAATTTTTTTTTTTTTTTTTAAACCATTACAACACAATATAAGTGATTTATGCAACACAAAATTTCAGTGGTCCAGCTACTTAAGGACAAAATCTGCTTGATAAAGAGAAACAAAACAAGATTATGAACTTAAATGCCCTTTCTCTTGCTTGGTGAAATAATAATATGTTAAAGTATGGGCTGAAGTAACATGGTATGTAACTACTTATAAATGCATTACTTAGTGCAACACAGGCATCTCTAAAGAAACAGAATATGCAGCTGGGACAGTAAGAGTCCTAAACTGGATCTATGTGCATGGATCAATTCAACCATGTGACCTTGCTTGGTGGTGATGGCTGTTGTGGGGAGACAATGAAAATGGGAATGACGGCACTGTTATGGCAACCTGCTGACACAGCACTGTCTTCTTCTAACCTTATATATTTCCCACAGAGCCCCATCAGCATGCCCTGACACAGCTGTCCCTCTCAGCAATGGCCTTCAAATACCTCTAGTCTAATACAATCAAACTGGCATATTGTTGTTGCATTTGAAGAAGAAATGACAATTATGAGCAACTACATTATAGAAATCTCAAGCTATAGAGTCCTGAAGATATACAATGAAAAGTGACTATTATTAATGATGAGTTAACACTGAAGGGAAGAAACATAATACTCAGTGCTGTCACTGTCACATGATAATAGATTTTTTCCCTACAGACAGTATTCACCATGTGGGAAAGAAATGAAAACAGAAGCGGACCCACAGTAGAGCCTTGGGGCACTTCACAGATGTAAACGGTAGGAGTTCCTCCCTGAAGTCTGTAGTCATAATTCATACCTCGGGAGTCAGATGTCTTTAATATATTCTCAAATTAGCAAGCTTTACCTGAGGCATGGGGCTGAAGAAGCCACATTTGCCACAGAAGGTTGGTTGTTTTCCCACAGGGCAGGTGTGACTTTGAGGCTAATGAGTTGCACAGGGGGCACCAGGGCCTCACAGACCAAAGAGCAACAGCGATCCATTAGACAAAGAGAGAAGAGTAGCTGACACAGGGGGGACAGAGGGAGAGAGGGAGAGAGAGACTGACACTATTCATTGCTTTCTACAGAAAACTATAGGTTGCCTATATGGCACATCATCTGTGAACTACAAGCAAAGTCATTGTCCCAGTCATTTCAGTCATACAAGACCAGGCTCATATCATTCTGAATGGGAAGCAGCCTGTAAATGTGAAACACAAGTCACAGAAACATTAAAAAGCCACATATTATATTGTGTATAACAAGAGCAGAAGGATGTGCCAGATGCCTTTATTATCAAGCTGTTTTGGTTTTTTATTGAAGTCGACACGTTCAGTGTTACAAGCTTTCCCATTCCTCACAGTCTCTTGGTTAAAGTCTGAATTTATTAATTTGTGTTTTCCATAAAAATAATTCGGATACAGGCCAGGGGTTGCACAGTGGGGGGCACATACAGAAACATGTGTAGGTCATTGTGTATCATCACTTCAGCTCTCTGACTACATACTTCATCTCACGTCTTCAGATGCTACAGAAATCCACATACAATAATGACAAATGGCAACATAAATCAACAATTAACCCATTCTATTCAGTACCACTCTGACAGTCCTTGCCCTTTTTGACACCACAGTCACTTTTTACCTTCCACAAACCATGCAGCAATACATACCAACTGGGTAACAGGACAAGGATTACCCAGTAAAATAAAAATGAAAGAAGATGGTACATGCCTCACTCAGGTATCACATCCACCTGTCAATTCTGAGTGCAGGGCTGGAATTTGGAACTATTTGGAATTTTAGCATGTAAACGTACACCAAAAATAAAAGTATACTCTTATTTATCTTGGCTGCTTCTGATCATGTGATCCCTCCTCACAGGTCACTTGAGTGAGATGTAGCAGGGTCCAGAAGACCCTCAGGAGACAGGCTTCAGCACTAATGTCACCTTTGATCATGGTCACTCTTTGACTCTACCCCAAGCAGACCAAAACAAGCATGGCATGACCATCACACAAAAACATTAGAGAATGAACAATAAATGTGCTTACCTCTATATCATTAAAATTCTAAACTGCTCAGCATATCTCAAGTGGAAGAATGTTTAATGTTTTTAATACAATTAAAGACTAACCAGGTTTACTTTTCCAAAGGAATTACAACAATATTTTGGAAAGGAAAACAAGTCATCATTCTGACATAAGGTTTGGCAAAAATTATACCAAAGATCATTTGATGACACTGAAGCTGTGCATTGCTAAATATGTTATTAGATTTTTGCTACTGAACGGAACAGTGAGAAAATGTAAATAAAGACTGCTGCCCTCAAACCTTTGATTGTCAGTCTATATATAACAATTTTGAATGACCAAAGATAACTGGGTCAAATTTCACTACTGGCCTATGATTTTGCTGGCCTAGCCGTCTGAAGACTTTGCCCTCTTTAAGTCTTAGTGACCCAATGACCCTTGCCTCTGGGCACACTCTCAGACTGTGATATATGCCTTCAGGCTAACAGGTTCTTCAGCTGACACAGCTGCTTATGTATTGACCAGAGTAAGGTAGAAAGACTGAAGCTTACGCAGCATCTACAGAACAATGGCCATGCTTTAGTATTTATGTCATGTGGGGTGGGGGTTATACTGGTATAAAAGTGAACACTAGTATGAACACTAGTCTGACATGTATTTCTCCATATTATGATTATCATAATCACTACAAACAATTAGGGACCCAGAACAAAAATGCAAAACACAGATTAACCAGCACAGTTACAGATACCAGACATCAAACTACAACCACAACATTTGCTAAACTTTGTTTGCAAAGATGAAGTCACAATATGAAACCAGCAGCTGCTGTTTTAGGGACCATATCACAATTACCAGAAGAAATGTGAAGTGTTTCAGTGTCTGTAGTAGGGCTGGGCGATACGGCTAAAAACTGTATCACGATATAAGTACCGGTACTTCATATCGGTGGATATCGATAATTATTGAATTTTTTTTTACCTATTTAAAATAAGGACTATGAGAAAAATATGATACATTTAAACATTTTATTTCAAATTTAACCTTCCTCAGAAATGGTAACACAACCATGAAAAACACTCAAATAAAAAAAATATCCTTGCCCTTAGTGCTAGGAGTTGCTTTAGTGCTAGGAAGTTTACAAGGAAGTTAATC
>BRDA01023619.1:15337-26003 GCA_036984385.1 Crenuchus spilurus
TTTTGGACAAAAGTCTACACGACTATATAACACTTATTTGTGAGATTTGTAAAGATCGGTTCTGAAAACTCGAGTCTTGACTTATTTGTCACCTCTGTTTATTCAGTTCTGAGCTCAAAAGTCTTGGCTAGAAATGTTTAGAGTGTTTATTCACAATATATCAGCACATCTGAAAACAGGTTTTTTTAGAGTTTAGAGCAGATTTAATCAGAATGTAGATTTATGACACTCTTACTGTTTGACATTGTTGTTGCTGAGTTTGTGCTGAACAAAAGCCTGTGTAACACTTTGGGAAAAAATAATTTTAGATGGGTGTACAGTAATTTGTAAAAAGTCAGGGCATGTCAGACTACTTGTACATCATAGTGTTTGAAAACCCCTTCCAGAGGGTTAAGGACTAAGCACATTTTGAGCTCATTTGAGATGAGCAAGAGTATATTTTTATTCTCGTAGAGCGAAGAAACAGTAAAAGAACTATAATGTTGGACATATACTGATAGTTTCAGATCCTAAAAAAGTCCAAATCAGCTCATATTTAGCATTGATAGGTTGAGCTCATTGCATATGGATGGTGAATTGGGTCTGAACGATTCAGAGCAAATTCAATACAATTGAATTCTAAAGCTAATCTAAACAGCTGATGGTTGATAGGATTTCCCAAAAAAATCTCTGTGATTATTGAAAGAAAGAGAAACGTGTGTTCAAATGTAATGTTATAGCAAGTCTAACACTTCTCAGTTTAAGGCTGTTCTTTATCTTTAAGATCAGACTTGCTATTGTACAACTGATTGTTGAGAATTTTCATTGATATGTGTTGTGTCCACTTGTGAGACTATTTATTGCTTTTAAATTCAGAAAAATGTGATAAATCCCACAATGAACTACACAATATAGTGTAATTAATCACAATTACATATTACTATTTACACTTAGTTATCATTATCTGTTGGAAACCTTCTAGTTGTTCATTAAAAATGGGTTCACTGTCACCACAGCTCTACGGCAATCTTTACCAGCACATCCTTGTTTGAGTTAACACCACATAAGTGCTGACAGCCAGCTGGAGGGATGATCCATCACTGAGCTGTCGGGTCACCTGGAGGTGCTCTTTATGCTATAAAGGAGGGGGCCCATGGATAGAACACTAGCCCGAGCTAATCTGAGAGAGTAAATGTATGATAGAGGATCAACATTATACCTAAAGGCACACTCATGTAAAAAATAAACTTGTTAAAGAGGTCTGCATAAAGTTCTTATCTGCTTAGGAAATAAAGTTTGTAAGATGCTATTTTTGGATCATTTTATTTCAAAATCAAATGCTAAAGTTTAACACTAAAGAAGTGTTGAGATACAATAAAGGAGTAAATGTGATGTCAACAGAACAGAATTTAAGTACAAATGTCAGAGAAACGTAAATAGCTCAAAAAAATTAAAAAGTAGTCTACTTTCAAATACTTTGAGTATAAGTAAAGGTTTTGTGGTAACATTTTATAATAACTTTCATTAATAAGCCATTAACTAATGATTAATAACTGTGAACACATCATTAGTTCATGAGAATTTGAACATGAACAAATGTTTATAAATGACAGCTCATAGTTACTAATGACTGTATTCATTTTTTGCAAATATTAACAAATCATTAGTTAATCATTAGTTAATCATTAGTAAATCATTAGTAAATCATTTGTTAATGAAATTCTTATGAACTAATGATTTGTTTACAGTTATTAATCATTAGTTAGTGAGCTATTAATGAAAGTTATTATAAAGTGTTACCAGTGTAAAGTGTTTTATTATTTGAAATACTTATAGAAGCTCAGCCCACACAGTGCACGTAGGGTTCCAAGTGCCCTGGGCGGCGCAAAAAAACATCATAATAATAATTGTAATAACGACATATTTAAAATAAAAATAGGTAAATCATATTCATAGATATAACCCATTAGCACCCCAATCATTCTGAAAATGTGAATATGAAAAAAGAAATTCTAATTAAAAAAATTATCATATTTTAGAAACATTATTATTACAAATCCATTATTATTATCATTATTTTTAATTCTACATTTCTATTGTAAGTAAAAAAAATATTTAGTCTGACTCTTGTACCTGAAAATTAAGAAGTATAATCAATACACACAAATGAATCAGAGGAAGAAACAGCCGATAAGTTTATTTTTAATTACAATCCAATTGTTTTGGAGATTTCATGACCAAAATTCGGAGAAAATACATTTTCTTTGCATGGAAAAAGTCCTGTTGATTGAGAATGAAACCATGTGGCAAAATTTGTTTAGTGTTTTAACAAGATTTCAATTTCTAAAATTAAATTTTTAGTTTTCAAAGCACGAATATTGAGAAGTTATTTTAGAAATTATTGTACTGACAAATACTGAATTATTGGGGTGGGGGAAGGGGTGGGCACACCACAAAGCATTTGTGCTTAGGGCACCCAAATTACTAGTGCTGGCACTGTATAGAAGTGCAAATCCATCTAAATGTTAAGTGTAACTGTAAAGATTATAGTTTCTAGTCACCTCTGCAGAGCTGTGTGTTCTCAGAAAAAAAAAACGTACAGCGGTGCATTTCCCAAAACGTTCTTAATGCTAAGTACTTCGTAACCTCGTACTTACGAACATTCTTAAATTTACAAGTGTTTCCCGAAAGCCTTCATAACCCACTTGTACTTAAACTCGTTCGTAAATCTACGACTGGTCTGACCCTCTCGTAACTCGCCAAGTTGTTCTTAACTTGAAGTTCACTTGCAGTTTTGTCTGAAAATCGAAAGAAGGCGCTGATCATCCTTTGACAAACGCAACACTCAGCACACGAATTCATGAACATTTCAATTTTCTTTTGAAAGCGTAATTGGGTCACGTAAATTAGAGTCAGCGTCCTTAGTTCAATACTGTGCATACATGTACTTATTAAGCTGAAATTATTGTTTTCACATAATAAAAAAATTAAGATTGCTTAAAGTACAATATATTATTTACTGATATACACATATAAATTACATAAATGCAGTGGAGTTTGTTTTCAGTGTAACAGTCGTAGTAGTACATTAATATATTGTGTCTCAAGCAATGGTTACAAATTGGCCTACTAAGCTTGTCAACTCTTAACCAATCAAATTCACTGATTAATAACAGACACATTCATGCCTATTTATAGGTAGGCTTAGCATGCGATGGACAGCAACTGCAAGTGAATTTTTATTTATTTATTTTTTTGCATATGTGTAGTGTAAATACTTTTTTGATGTTTGGTTTTATAATGATTGATTTAGATTTTTTTTAGATTTAGAGAACTGTTTTGATCCTTGTGCTTTTTACCCACTTAGGAAATTAATTCTCCACAATTTAACCCAATCTGTGCAGTGAAACACACATTTACACACTAGTGAACACTAGTGAGCAGTGAGCACACGTGCCCGGCGTGCTGGGCAGCCCTAGTCACAGCGCCCGGGGAGCAGCTAGAGGTTAGGTGCCTTGCTCATGGGCACTTCAGTCATGACCTGTTGGATCTGGGAATCAAAGCGGCAACCTTCAGATCACAAGCCCAGTTCTCTAACCACCAGGCCACGGCTGCATTGTTTACATAACGATACGTTTGTGTCTTAATAATGAAGAAATGTATGTAAATCGGTGGTTCAGTTGTCGACTGGCCCAGCCTATTTGACGCAGACACGAGGGCGGAGTCAACTAAGTGCTACTTAGGGATTCGTTCGTAAGTTTGGAAGATAAGAAGGCTTTTGGGAAACAGTTGGAAAAATAGCATTCATAAAGTTACGTCGTTCTTAAAGTTGTTCGTAAATCGCTAAGTTCAGTCGCTTTCGGGAAATGCAGCCCTGGACTGTAACTGGGTCAGCACTCCTGTCACCCCCCAAAGGTATGTCTTCCTTTGGTTGGGGAACATATAACTGATATGTTTTAAGTTGCATTGACTCCACCCTGTCCATACTCTTACATAAAATAATAATGATGATAATAGTAAGTTATAAAACGAAACATTTAACGTACAAAACTGGACCTTAAAGATCATGTTGTATGCGTTACATTTTTCTACAAGCATGTTAAGACATCAACATTAGGTGCGATCAAACGTACTTTCGGGGCTTTCAGTGAGTGGACGTGGCTATAATTTTTTTTGACTACTACAGTTTCTGTACATAGATGTGTACATGTTCCTGAACGGGTTTAGTGAAAGACTAATGTGACTTTAAGTTAAGTTTGTGTACTATTTCTGATTTATAGGTGTAAAAGTAAAAGTTCTTACATTATCTCTAGTCTACTGCAGATAATTTAGCAATAATTTCCTTTTCAAAATGTAAGACAGTATGTTTGTCTATCTTTGTTGGATTTTGGCCTTTGCTAAAGCAAACAGATGATGACAGAGGACAGCTCTGTGTGTGTTTACACTTCTAAACAACCCCCACTGCTTAACCCCATGACCAATGGGCCACATGGAGCTTGAATCCTGCCAAAGTGTTTTAACAGCTGGTCTCCTCTTATCAATGAATTTGACTCCATTACAGATACCCTTCTGTGAGGTGACAGGTACTCTGTAGGAGGGAAGCTTGTCTTTGCTTGAACACTTCTACGCTTCTGTCGTCTACACTGAGAAGACAAAAAGACACGAAAGTCTGTATTTTCCATCTTGGATATCTGCTGGTAACCAATTATTGCAATTTTGGTTTGGCAGCTGGTTCAAAATCTACACTTTTGCATGCTATAGCATTCTTTTAGCACAGGGGTGGGGAACTAAGGGCTGGAGTCCAGCAAAGTTTTAATTTTTCTACCCAAACACAACTAAATCTGGTAATTGAGTGCTAAGTTGAATCAGGCATGCTTGATCAAGTACATCACCAAACTGGTTCTAGGCAGTTTAAATACTCCAGTGGAAGCTTAATTAAAGTGGTTTACAACCACGGACGTAATTTAGGGTGGACGCTTTTTCAAAAGGAAATTTTGGTTTCTTGCAGATTTTACCATCCAAAAAACAATGTTACACTGTATATAATGGAAACTGGTCAAGCACTAGGACCAAGCGGAAAACAGACGCTCAAGCCACAAGCTCATCGACTGGCTCTGCCGTTTTTTGCTAACCAATTGGCCAACTGTAAACAACATCTGGACTGAAGTTAGTTGGCCAGGAGTCTGAGTTCACCTGTCTGTGCCACACCAACCCCCCTCCCCCAAGTACTCAAGCCAGTTGTGACCCCCACCACACACACACACCGCTGAAATAAAAATGTAGTTTAAAAATGTCTACAACACTTTTTTATTGTTATTAGTGATATATTTTTATAAAAAAATGTAAAAATAGATATATATTTTTTTTAAAGTTTGGGGTTACTCAGAGAATACTAAATAATGGACACACTGGACCTCAACATACTATAGAACAGGAGCTAGTAGTTCATAAACAACCTCAATAAACAGCTATTCAACTCTACAATAAAAGATATTTGCAAGCAATTTTCAACTTGAATGTGTCAATTTGAAAAGAAAATGTTACCTAAAACAAAACAAAACTTCTGCTGGAGAGTAAACACCTGTACTAACGTCTAGGTGTGATCCTGGATGACCAGTTATCATTTTCTCTTTACATCGCAAACTTGACTCTGCCGTGCAGGTTACTCCTCTTCAACATTCTATGGATCTGACCCTTTCAACCTCAGGATGCCACCCAGGTGCTTGTCCAGTCCAGGCTGGTCTTCCTATGTGAGCCATCAGGCCCCAGCAGCTGATCCAGAATGTCTTCAATCAGCCCAAGTTCTTCCACATCACTCCACTGAGGCGTTCACTCCACTGGCTTCCTGTAGCTGCTTGCATCAGATTCAAAACCTTGATGCTCGCCTACAAAGCAAGAAATGAACCAGCCCCTCCCTACATAATGACAATGGTCAAGTCTCGAGTTGCACCTCAAACCCTTTGAGCTTCTAGTACGGCTCGGCTTGACCCGCCATCCTTCAAGACACGTGGAAGACTAGCATCTCTTCTCTGTCCTGACACTCAGGTGGTGGAACAGACTCCCACTGGTTGTTCTAACAGCAGAGTCCCTCACAGTCTTCACACACAGACTGAAGAGCATCTCTTTGTGGAGCACTTAAGCAGCACTAGTTTAAACACTTATTGTAATACATTGTAAAGCTCTTATAATGTGTATAATTGTGTATCTTTCCTTCTTTCTAGGTATTAGTGATGGTTTAGTTCTAACAGTGTCTGAACTGAAGAGTTTGGACTCTAACCTGTCTGTACTAGCTGAGATCATTCTCTTATTAGGGTGACCAGATCTGAGGTGATGAAAAAGAGGACACCTTAAGGGGAGGGATATAATGTATTACATGTTCAAATAATTTTTTTTTTGGTCCTTGAACACAAATGTTATTATTATTAATTATTAATAAATATTGACAAATTATGATTTATACTTTATTAATAATTACTAGTTAGTATTAATAATACACTAATAATAACTATTAAATGTTATTATGAATAATAAAATAAAAATTTATATGAATCATTAATAAAATATTAATACATTATTACATATTATTTATAAATAATAAACTGTTAAAAGCATGTAGGATAAAATTATCACCCAATCCTTTTCAGTCAACTTCACTTCAGCTCATTATCACCAGTGTTACACATGTGTTTGGACTGTATGGTCAATAGATCTTATTTACACAGAATTATACCTCATTTTTTAGTAAAAATAAGCAGAAAGTCTGAATTATTTTGATAATAGTTACACTTAGAGGCATGTAAATAGATGGCTTATCACAGACTGGTAAACACACACACAGACACACACTCAAATGTAAATTTAATGAATTTTAATATGAAACCGCTGATATTAAAATATGTCTAGCTGATGTGACACAGGCAGAACAAACGCTCAACATGTTAATAACTTACAGGTGAAAACAGACTGCCAGCCAAATCGCAGACCAGACTCCATTTGAGGGAGTGATGGCGGCGACGGTCAATCACACGTTAGCAAGAAACAGCAGAGCCAATCGATGAGCTTGTGGCAGCCTAAAGGGAAACCGTCTTGTATTTCAGTTGGGTCTCCATTTAATATAGCGAAACATCTCACTCAAGCAAACCAAATGGAATAGGGGGAGGAGAGACTAGTTTGTGAACAAAACGCTTCTGGAGTGCAACAAAAACCCGGACGTTTGTGACATGTTTTTTAAGTCTCAAAAAGAGGACATGTCCGGGTAAAAGAGGACGTCTGGTCACCGTATCTTAATGGAAACAAAGCACTGTTGTACGTCGTTCTGGATAAGAACATCTGCTAAATGCTGTAAATGTAAATGTAAAGCAGTGGCACTGTCCTACCTCACTGGCAGCTTTGGCCTGGTGGCTAGGGGTCTTGTGACCGGAAGCTTGCCAGTTCAGTCCCTGGGCAGGTCATGACTGAAGTGCCCTTGAGCAAGGCACCTAACGCCCAACTGCTTCCCGGGCATCACTTCAGACTATTCTCATAGCCTAGTGTGTGTGTTTCACTGCTCGGATGGGTTAAATACTGAGGTCAAATTCCACTGTGTGCAATGATTAGTTGAATTTAATCTAATTGACTGTAAAAGACTGCATTTGTAGGTTTGATCACAGTCTTATATAATATGGTGGATATATTAGCACATGCTTTTTATTGTTTTTTTCTGCCAAACTGAAGTCTAAAGAAGTCTGTGGAAGTCTTTGTCCTCATTCAGACCTGCTGTAGAATATCCTTAGTACAACAAAGTGTAAGGACAAGACCATGTGGTGTAAAATGACTGTCAGGATGAAAAGCCTGACATACTGCTGTCTGACAAAGGGCTTCAGTCTCTCCCTCTCTGGCTCAGACACTCTTATACCAGAAGAATGGTCTCCATGACTGTTGTTCCCATTTGTTTCTGGGGAGGTGATGCATCATCACTTTGTCTTGAGTGATGTCCTCAGGGTGCTTTTAATAACGGTGGACCGGGCTCAGTCAGGGGCGTTAACGTCTTTGGCAGGGGTTCAATCATTAGTTTTTTTTCCCCTCCTTTCATTTTCTTTTCGTCTTTCTCTCTCTCCTAAACTGCCTGCGAAGATGGATAACTTCAAATTTTAGTAGCTTAATGATGTATGAATATTATGAACAAATATATGAATGCATAGTCAAATCAGTCATGTCTGTGTATATTATTATTCATATTGTGAATGCAACAGCAACCAAGAAAAAGAAGACGATGATACAATTCTGCCAATAGCTATAAAACTGTTTCAAAGAAAACAATGTAACTTGGCAAGTTACATCACTTCATGCTGTTGCCCTCTGTCTAGAGCCAACGTTTTACAAAATGTGAAAAGATAAAAAATGACATCAACTTGTTGGTTTGTTGGAAGTTTGACAAAAATGTGCATTTGCAGGTATTACATTATTCAGTTCCACTGAAGTGTTGAAGGCCAAATAGGCCTCTCTATCCATTTGACCATAAACGTATCATATGTACAAATTCTAATCACTGTTTAAAGGTTAGGAATGGACAGAATCAACAGATTATGGTGCTCAAAATGTGAATTTAACTATAAGCCAATAGCATTTTTATGTTGTATTTTTGTTGTCATTCTATTACACATTCACATGCTGTGGCATTTTAGGCTACTTTTTAGGCTTAAAATTTTGTTTTTCCCATTAAATATTAAATAATGTAATTTAAACGGTAACTTTATTTGGTAAGTAGAAATTCCTGAATGAATGCGTTATTTTTTCCCACAGTAAGAATAAAATTAGGTACAGGTCATTTAGTCAAAAAAATAATGATTGGTGCAGTCCTAGTAAAATCTTTTCTTTTTTTGCCATTTTAATTAATTAATTAATTAGAAAAGTGTCACTTGTTTGCTTGGTATAGCAGCAGAGGTGTCAAGTAATGAAGTACAAATACTTTGTTACTATACTTAAGTAGAAATTTTGGTTATTTATACTTTACTGGAGTAATTATTTTCAGACGACTTTTTACTTCTACTTACTTACATTTTCATGTAATTATCAGTACTTTCTACTCCTTACATTTTATAAACAGCCTCGTTATTTCTACATATTTCATTTTGGTTTGTCATCATTTAAAAAACATCCAGATAAACTGCACCATCCAGAAAGAGTGAGAAATGTGATTGGTTGGATGATAAGTATAAACATACCATTCTGATACCCTATTGGTAAGTGATCCATCACACCTGCACATCACATGTCTCATCACTCTCCAGTAAGCTCAGTACTACACATATATGATCACTAATATATTTGAAATGATTCAAATGTTTTTATTTTTAAGGGGCAGATATGCAGCTGAAACAGGAAGCCAGTACATCCCAAAAAATGTCAACATCACCATTTTAATATAACATTATAGTCATTATGGCTTTTAGACAAGATGTATTTTGGGGGTGGGGTAGTGCACTATATGCCCCTGTGGCACAGCCTAAGTGTTGGCATTTGTTCTCCTTACATTACTTTTACTTTTATACTTTAAGTAGTTTAGAAAGCAGAACTTTTGTACTTTTACTTCAGTAAAAAGCTTAAGTTGATACTTCAACTTCTATAAAAGTCTTTTTAAAACCCTAATATCTGTACTTCTACCTGAGTCATGACTGTGATACTTTTGACACCTTTGTATAATAATTCATACAAGCTAGCTAATTACTAAAAGCTACTAAAAGTAAAAGTTGAAGTGAACTTTTATATTAAATGATCAATAAAATTCACCACACACGCTTTAGGAAATAATACTCTTCAATAGCTTCCTTCACTACTATGGGAGGCGGAGAGTCACACAGTACAAGAAATGCTCACAATCCTCTTTCAGATCAGTGTTCCTGGAGATTTCAGCTTCAATCCAAATGTAACACACCTGAGCACACTAACAGTCTTCTAAGCTCAGTTTAGACTGTAACTTAACTCCACAAGTAAACAGTCTGTGATATGTAGTGAAAGGGGATAGGAGCCATTGGAGACCAAGCAAATAACAGATACCTCAGAACCTAAATGTCCCATTGTTAGGATGTTTTTAGAGTAATTGTTGAAGAGTCAGTGGAATCTTGGATTGTAATGACAGTTCAAACATGTAAGATCTGAAATATGATCCAAAAATGAATGACATTCTCTTAAGAGTTGCTCACTATTGAAAAGGTGCATCATGAAAACCAAGTAGATAACAGATATATGGCTCCTTGCTTAATAATCGTTCTCAGATTTTCAACCCTATTAAGATTTATATACATGTACATCTAAAAAATGTGAATATCTTTGAAAAGTTCATTTATTTCAGTAATTCAATTAAAAAAGTTAAACTCGTATATTATATAGATTCATTACACACAGAGTGTCTATTTCAAGTGTTTATGTCTTTTAATGTTGATGATTATTGCCGACAGCCAATGAAAACACAAAAGTCAGGATCTCAAAACTTACAATATTATATAATACCAATTTAAAACATGATGTTTAATACATAAATGTTGTTCTACTGAACAGTATGTACAGTATATACACTCAGTACTTGGTTGGGGCTCCATGCATCAGTGCGGCAGGGAGGTGATCAGCCTGTGACACTGTTGAGGTGGTATGGAGGTGATGTGGCACTGTTGAGGTGGTATGGAGGTGATCAGCCTGTGGCACTGTTGAG